>OY804597.1:32309150-32581931 GCA_963680895.1 Fragum sueziense
CCCTACAAGCAGAAAAATGATCAGCTGGAGCAAGACATACAGAGAGTGAGGTTTTAGTGTTTCCTCCTTTGGACATGTCTGTGAAATTTGCCAAAAAGGGTTACATTTTTACAAAAGTCTGGGAAGAAAATTTCCTTGTACAAAAGCTTTCTTTCTTTTTGAAAGAAAATTTAATCATTACCTTTCATATTGTCACTTTTCAACAAAAACCTTGTAGCTGCAGCTTGTTGAAGCTGTGGTTACGAGGTTTTTGCTGAAACAGTGATATGATAATTGAGTATTAAACATTACATTACAATCAGAGCTACTGATAAAAGAGGTTAAAGCATTGCAAATTTGTTGCTTCAAATCCAAACCCTAATGTTGTCGGTACTCTTTTGAATAGTCACAAGGAGACTATTCAAATGAGAACCAACAACATAGGATTTGGTTTATAATAACTCGTATTTTTTTGTCCTGTATCGAAAGATCTGGAGCATTTTGTTTTGCTTGTGTCCGTCTGTCCGTCCCAAAACTTACCATTGGTCATGTACAAGGAATTCGTGTTTCACAAACACATTTTGTTCTGTTTGAAAAGTCTACCTCCTCTTATTTGTAGCTCGGTACAATGTACTGTTCTTTTACAGTTGCAGCAAAAGCTGTCCGAAATGATCACCCAAGACAGGCACATAGAGCCGGATACCAGCCAGACGGAGACATCTGGTACCCTTCACATGGACATTCTACGTAGAAAGTGTAAAGATCTGCAGGCCCAGATTGACCATATAGAAGATAGGAAATATAATGGTAATTTGCACGAGGTTTATAATGACGCTACAGGGGTTTTTCCCCTTAAGAAAGTGACACTGGTTTCCAGCGTCTTCCCCTCAAGAAATAATGCATTTTTTCCCCAAATAATCAATTTCCCCAAGATACATTTTCAAAAATCGTACTAGATACCCTAACCCAAATGAAATAGCAAGGAAACCTTTTCCACAATTTCTGCAGCTTTACAGACCAGCCCTGCTTGTTCTCAAGTCGACAGTAGTGGATATACATGTAAGAGGGTTTTGGCCCATCTAGTGTTCTTTTTCTATATTATACAATTTTCCCCAAAACTAGGATGCTGCATATGATTTTTTCCCCTTTTAGTCCGGCAGATATCCACTTATACCTTGCAGTGGAGTATAAAGTTTTTTTCTTTGCTGATTCCTAGAGTAGACATCCTACTGTTAAAGATTCCGACGGGTGCCATCGTGTCACCCTTTAGCATTTTGAGAAATTCAAGATGGCCGCCAAGATGGCGGAAATTACTTAAATAGTCAATGTAAGGGTTTTAAATTCATATGACAACTGATACATTTTAGGTAAAATATCTAAAATACACTTACTGTTGCCCTTGGAATAAAAACAATAAAAATAAGACATATTTCTACCATTTCAGTTGACATTTTTGTGTAATTTACGTTACATTATGGGATAATTGCTTCATTTATTCACTTATCCCCTATTATTTAGACATAAGTCATTCAAACATAACAGCGAGTGGTTCTGTTATCAATTCATTCACTTGAATCTTTTGGTGAGAGTAAAATAAGAGCTGTATAAATGTATTATGTAGTTTACGTTACCTTGATATTAGCATATTAGCTTCATTCATTCACTAATCTTGTATTATTTGACCATACGTCGCTTAAACACGACAATCTATGGTCTGGTTATCAATTCATTCCCTTTAAAGCTTTTTGTAATAGCAAAACAGCAGGTTGTATAAATGTATTATGTAGTTTACGTTACCTTGATATTAGCATATCAGTTTCATTTATTAATTTATCTACTAAAATTTAGCCATAAGTCGTGAAAAACAATAGCAAATATTTTGACTACCAACTTTTTTTTACTTGAGGATTTTGGTAAGAGCAAAATAACAGTTGTACAAGACAAAATTTTGACGCATAGCATCAAAGAGGCAGGCAATTTTTTGGTAGCCATCCATGAAAATTTTGCTGAAGTGATATAGTGATTCAACCATGTCATGTTAATTATATCTTTCCTTTTTTTGTTGAACTCACAGTATCAAGACCCCAACGGATTTATCGTGGACTTGCAGTAGCAATTATCTGATTGCGTATTGTTTGTTTACAATTCAAGTGACTTCTACTTTTAAAATGTATACATCCTGCAAGTCCCGCAAAATGCCATGTTTGCTCATTTGGGTGACCTCAAGTGCAATAATAGACTATGCTGCCTTTAGATTTCTCAGCGAATGGTCCTGCACCACCTACACAAGTTCACATTACCATGATTAACTTAAAACAAATACCAGCTCGCATAAGCATGATTAACTTAAAAATACCAAATTTTTAACAACAAAATTGAAACCTATTGTTCTGAACCTAACTAAATACATGTATTTGTTCATTGCTTTACTTCAAAGAAATGGATATTTTGTTCACGTAACTGACATGTTCTTCTGTAAATCTGTGTTTTTTGTTTTTCTATTTTTTCAATTATTTCATTGTTTGATGTAGAATTTGTAAATATTTAAAGGTGCTCTATCTCGAATTTTCTTCGAAAAATCAACTTTAAAAACATTTGGTGGTCATTCCCTTGGTCATAAATAATATTTCTTTAAACAATACACCTTTCAAGCTCAATTGTACTCCAATGCAATGAAATTCTCCTTTAAAACGAAATGCCGGAGGGTTTTTTCTACAAATTACCGCTATTAATTTTATAGAAAAAGTATTTCGCAGGACTTTGATGATGTCATTCTCAGACACCCCTCCAAGCGTCTTCTCACGTGACCACTATTGATGTATCGATCAGCGTTTTGGCAACATGATCCGATTCGTGTCAGCTTCGATTAAGCCTACCTTTCACCTTTCCATCGCCCTGTTTGATCCCCGATAAAGATAGGCATGAATCTAAATCTCCTGTCGTTTGGATTTTGATTTCTTCTATAGTTCACGCAAGATCCTTTGGTACATGGATAAAACAATACATTATTTATAAATAGTGGCGTAATGACTAAGAAAATTAGGGTTGATAGGTAGAGCGGTCAGTTTTCAATTATGGAGCTGAGTTCGAATCCAGCTGTCTGCAGATTTTTTTTATACTTTTTTCTCAGTCTTCAATGGCTATTAGCTACGAAATTTCATTTGCTAGGCAGATGGCAGCTTGTTTTTTTGTGTAAAAATACAAATGATGGACAAAAAAGAAAAGAAAAGAAAAAAAGACAGTAAAAGAACCGCCGAAACCTAGGATAGAACTAGGATGTCCCATACAGCACACATACCGCTCAATCACTCTACCTAAATTTTCACCGTATCTACGTCATTACTTTATAAGAGTTTTATTGTGTTTTATACAAATATGTTGTGTTTACATCTGAGCAAAATGTACAAAGTGAGGAAAATAGATTTGAAAAACATGACAAACGATTTTCATTTTTTCCACGGATTTCCCTTAAATTTCGGCAATAACTATCTTATTTTAGGTTCATTGTTTGTCTGAACCGCCTTCCGTTACTAATCCAAAGGTGGTCAATATAAAAATCATGCGTTTAATTCCATTTTTCCGGGTTTTTTTGTGTGTGCAATTTGACCAAGCGAGGGACTGCAGCTTTAATGCAATGCAATAGTTGTATTTTACTGACTAAAGAATTACATATAGTATGATTTATCTAAAAGAAAAAATAAAAAAAACCAGCAACTTCGTAATAAGGTCATAATAGTCATAATAGTGTTTATTTATGATTTTTTTTAAACAATTTGTAAACTTTAACTTTAAATTGATGCAGCCAAAAAATCAATCCTAGTCACTTAAATGAAAACAAGCGTTTGTATTGTGTTTTTGTCGATTTGAAAAAATGTTTTGATTCTATTAACAGAAATGCCCTGTGGCTTAAAATGTATAAGAGTGGTAGCCAAGGTAAATTATTGAGAATTATACGCGATATGTATAGCAAAGTCAAATCATGTGTTAAAGACAGTACCTTAGTATCAGAGTTCTTTGAATACGCAGTCGGGTTAAGGCAAGGGGAGACAATCTCTCCAATTTTAGTTTCGTTGTTCCTTGAAGACTTGGAACTCTTTTTATTAGAAAATGCAGATTCTGGAATTTCTATTAACGAATTATCCATTATTTTATTGTTATTTGCAGATGATATGGTAATATTTGGAAAGAGCCCTTTAGAACTTCAAGCCAATTTAGATAAATTAAGCGAATATTGCGACAAATGGGGGTTAGAAGTGAACGTTGAAAAAACTAAAGCCATGGTATTTAGAAAAAGGGGACTGTTGAAACATGATGAAATTTGGACATATAAAGGTAATATTATAGAATCAGTTGACAATTTCACTTATTTAGGAACAGTTTTCCATTACACCGGTAGTTTTGCAAAAAATCGAGAATACATCTCTGCAAAAGCACTTAAAGCCCTTAACACCCTATTAGCCAATTGTGCAAAATTAAAACTGTCTATAAAAGATTTATGTCAATTGTTTGATGCATTTGTAGGTTCGATCTTAAGCTCTTCTTGCGAGACATGGGGTTTAAGCAAAAATAAAGAAATTGAACGAATACATCTTAAATTTTGCAAACGTATACTATGTGTCAATAACAGATCTAGTAATATGGCTGTATATGGAGAATTAGGAAGACACCCTTTGTATATTACCCGATATATTCGCATTGTTAAATATTGGTTTAAAGTAATTAATTCTGACAATATTTTGTTAAAGAACGTTTATGACGAGGCTCTTTGCGATACTCTGAACGGAAAAACAAATTGGGTGTCTGATGTTAAGACAATATTTGATGATTATGGTTTTACTCAAGTATTTTCAAATCCTTCAGCTCACAATGTTAAACATTTTGTGCCTATTTTAAAAGAACGAATGATTGATTGCTTTAGACAAGAATTTTTTGCTAAAATTCACAATAGCGACATGCTTGTACTTTATAAAAACATTAAAATGAACTTTGAACGTGAAGAATACTTAGATAAATTACCGCTTTTACTACGTTCATGTATTTGTAAATTTAGAATTTCAGCACATTCCCTTCGCATTCAAACTGGGAGATTTTCGAGAAATCACATACCGAGAAATGAAAGAATATGTCAACTTTGCCAAAGTGGTGAAATTGAAGATGAATTTCATTTCTCATTAGTCTGTCCCAAGTACAAAAATTTACGCAAAAAATATCTTGATAAATACTTTTATGAAAGGCCAAGTATGTACAAACTTGTTTCCTTACTATCTAGTAATGATATAAATGTTCTAACAAAATTTGGAAGTTATCTAACTGCAGCTTTTTCATTACGATTTAATACTCTTTATGACTAACACCATTGATACCAAATAATAACCATTTTCCCGAGGACAAAAATGCAAGTCTTTTCACTGAAATGTAATTCAGACGATAATTATGACATTATGACTATGTTCTTGAATGAAAGCATTTAGAGCAATGGATAAACTGCTGGAAACAGCATTTTCTCTCTTGTTCTAAATGTTTTCCAGAAGTATTCTAAGGGAGTCGCGAAACCAAAGCATCCCATGGGGAATGGTTAACGCTATATTTAATTATCATCCTCCTTTTCTGCTCTATATTACATGACTACATTGATAATAACACTTTGAATGTTTAAAGTACTTCTATATATATAATATGTCGTGCGTGTGTGATAGAGAGAGAGTGTGTGTGTGTGTATGTAAGTGAGACCTTGAATTATATGTGTTGTTTTCTGAAATTGTGACTATGTACTTTGTGTATACGTCAATTAAAATGTTGTTCTGTTCTGTTCTGTTCTGTGACTCGTGCTGTCAGAGTTTATTCCCTTTGTTGGAGAAGGTTGTTCTCAGCCATCTATTGGCATTCTGTCAAATCAGGCTGTTTTTATGTGTGATTTTTATCATAATGAAAAAAAAATTGATAGCAAAAAGTTAAACGCTTTAAATGCAAAACATATTAGAAAAATAAACGCACACAAAAAGAAATCAGATTGGATACCTAACTAAAGGACAAAAGTTCCTTTCAAAAAAGTATTTGAGAAAAAATTGACACAAGCGACAGTGGGTTTTGAACCCACAGCGTAGAATACAATTATAACTGTGTGTACGGGCTAACCGATTGAGCTATGACGTTCGGTTGAATATCTAATCAAATTATAACTTTTTTAACGGATCCTTCAAGGGGCAGTAACCCAGTATATCGGGTCCATAGAAATACCGAAACGCATGAGTATTTCATGATCGGATGCTTTCAACAGAGACGTTCACGTGGGATCGGATTAAGTGCCGGATTTGATACGCGTTTCGATAACTTCCAAAGCTTGCCGATAACGGCTAATAGATAATACATGTATATCGACATTCTATGTACGTCTCGGTTTTTGTGCATCCCAGTATTTCTAAGGACCGTGGTTAATCTGATAGTCACGTGATCGGGGGCGGTCAGTTATTGGAATTGGAACGATATACAAAAGCGGTCAATTTTGCGATATCTTTGCTCGCAAAGGAGCAAATATTTATAAAAATATAACTTGCAAGGTGAACATCAATTATTGACTTACAAATCAGTCAGTTCTACACCAATATGTCGAAAATGTTCTAATTGTTAGCCTCCCACATCCTACATGTCTAAATTGAAAAAAGCATTCCAAAGAAGGCCGGCTTCAAGAGCCGGCCTTCAATAAATGTATCATGTAATTTACGTCACCCTTATTTCGTGTACTGTTACATATTTTTAAAAAAGATAATTATCATGAATTGAACAGAATACCCACAACAGCTGGTTATAGTGGGATAATAAAGAGTTAAAAATAATTTACACAAGACACACCTGTAGTCTCTGATTCACAAACCCATCATGTTCTAGACACAAAAGAATAGTGAATTAAACGTATCAAATTAGGGCACAATGACTAGTATTGGTAAATGAAAATCCTTTGACTAGCACGAAAAGAAGTGCATATTGACCTAGTGAGAATTATACGCGATATGTATAGCAAAGTCAAATCATGTGTTAAAGACAGTACCTTAGTATCAGAGTTCTTTGAATACGCAGTCGGGTTAAGGCAAGGGGAGACAATCTCTCCAATTTTAGTTTCGTTGTTCCTTGAAGACTTGGAACTCTTTTTATTAGAAAATGCAGATTCTGGAATTTCTATTAACGAATTATCCATTATTTTATTGTTATTTGCAGATGATATGGTAATATTTGGAAAGAGCCCTTTAGAACTTCAAGCCAATTTAGATAAATTAAGCGAATATTGCGACAAATGGGGGTTAGAAGTGAACGTTGAAAAAACTAAAGCCATGGTATTTAGAAAAAGGGGACTGTTGAAACATGATGAAATTTGGACATATAAAGGTAATATTATAGAATCAGTTGACAATTTCACTTATTTAGGAACAGTTTTCCATTACATTGATAGTCACGTGATCGGGGGCGGTCAGTTATTGGAATTGGAACGATATACAAAAGCGGTCAATTTTGCGATATCTTTGCTCGCAAAGGAGCAAATATTTATAAAAATATAACTTGCAAGGTGAACATCAATTATTGACTTACAAATCAGTCAGTTCTACACCAATATGTCGAAAATGTTCTAATTGTTAGCCTCCCACATCCTACATGTCTAAATTGAAAAAAGCATTCCAAAGAAGGCCGGCTTCAAGAGCCGGCCTTCAATAAATGTATCATGTAATTTACGTCACCCTTATTTCGTGTACTGTTACATATTTTTAAAAAAGATAATTATCATGAATTGAACAGAATACCCACAACAGCTGGTTATAGTGGGATAATAAAGAGTTAAAAATAATTTACACAAGACACACCTGTAGTCTCTGATTCACAAACCCATCATGTTCTAGACACAAAAGAATAGTGAATTAAACGTATCAAATTAGGGCACAATGACTAGTATTGGTAAATGAAAATCCTTTGACTAGCACGAAAAGAAGTGCATATTGACCTAGTTTTGGTGCATGACAAACCTTGCCTGAGTCATGGCCCAGCCATATACTACATTCTGTGTCTCTAGGTCGAACGGCTTGTGAAATGGAATGGATTTTTTTTTTCAAAGTTAAGCACAAAAAGAAGGCCACTCTATCCTGATTTTGGTACATGACATAGCTTTTAGTCATTGCACATTTGCACATTAGGTATCTCTAGATCAGACAGTACATGAGATATGAAACAGAAGGGAACTTCGAATTAAGTAAATTAGACTCAAAAAGAAAAAGTAGGTCACAATGTCATCGTTTGGCACATAATGCTTCTGTTGGTTATGGCGCATCTTATATTCAATTTGGTTTCTCTAGGTAAAATAGTGCAGGAGATATGGAGCGGAACAGAAACGTTCGCAGGCTGCCCGATCGCCTGACAAAGAGTATACGATATTTCCCCAGCATTTTTGACGACTTAAAGAAACTAGCTAATTGCGCAAGATTAGATATCAATTCCTAACAGCTGATCAAAATTATTATTTTTTGTAAATGGTGTGTATGATATGTAAGGTGCTTCTCTTCATTGTTCCATTAGTCCAGGGTTCGATCCCCGGTCGCGGCAAATATCCTTTCAGAAAAAATGTCTCCCACCAAAGGTTTGTTATTGTTAACCTATGTGGGCAAGCATCTGGAGGCTTGGTTAGGATGTTGTGATAGTGCTGGTACGAGAAACGACAGGAGTCCATGGTTAGGTGCTCCAATCGTCGGGATAAGACCATAGCAGTTGAAAATGGCGTGAAACTGCAATGAACAAGACCAAGCTAATTAAAAGGTGATATATATTTTTCCTCCGTCAAAGTCTTGTATGATACCCGTGGTACATTGCTAAGGGACCAAAACTTGCATGCATGTTCTATATAAAACAATCAATTTCATTGTTAATTCGTATTTCTTGGTTTTTAGCTCGACTTTTCGAAGAAAATTAGAGCTTATACTGTCACCCGGGCGTCGGCATCGGCGTCGGCGTTGCAACAAAGGTTAAAGTTTTTTCAAACATCAATAACTTCCATACTATCAAAGGGGTTCAACCCAAACTTGGAATACTTATTCACCATCACACCCTCTACCTAACTACCAGGGCCCATGACCCTGGCTCCACGATATTTGGAGTTATGCCCCCTTTATACTAAGCAACTTATAAAGTCGAGCGTGCTGTCTTCGGACAGCTCTTGTTATGCTATCATTGTTACATAGCACTGCTCCTTGGCATTTACTAAGCAATGCACATCCCTTTTCTAGCATATCACAGATACATCTAGATGAAGAATATGGTCCGTCACTTCCTCACTGCCATTTTGTCTTTTTCGAGAAATCGTTATTCCCATGAGCTAGAGCTATACACTCGGCTTGGTGACATTCAGTTGTACTCGCACTTGATCCCTTGATCCCACATCTAGTTGATCTTGTGAAAGAGTGTGTTTCCAATTTTGTGCTTGATTTCTTTTATCATTGTATTAAAATGCTTGTATCTGGTGAGGATGAAACATGTACTAGCTTTTGTCATGCTACCAACTAATTACTGCATGCAACGTGACAATACAGCTTAAGTAGCTTACTGGTATCACTGATTGACCTCGTAGTTGAAGGTCTAGCTCTTCAAAATGATAAAATGTAATTGTGGAAGAGATGGACCTAGTTTATTCTACTAAATGCAGTTGTACTACGGCTAGAATGGGATGCTACAAAGCACATGCCGCGGAGGTGTGCTGTGTAACACTGAATACTGTAGGAAACCAGAAATATACTATATGGAAAGCACCAATCTCCGAGCAGAGTTGTCGTTCGTTACTCTCACATACATCTCTGCAACGGCCTGGGCGTATGAATGACAAGAATCTTGTCAAACCGAGGAAAACGTGTATTATTGCTGTTTAACTGTTTCATGTGTAACATAATGGAGTAGACAAAGGAATGATGATTCTAGTTACATTTGAAAGGCACTATAACTGATGAAATAACCCATATACAATGGAACTATTTTCTCAAGCCTCCTTACCAATGGCAGGAATTTTGTGCTAAAAATAGACTAGGTTTACGTTTTGTTTTGATAGATCGTCGGTGTTGTTATATAATATCGTATCTACGGCTTGAATCAAGTCGTAGTTGTGAGATTTTATAACAACACTTACGAAATACTATTGTTTGTCCGAAATATGTCACGGTTAGCTGGATAAAATCATTCCCTATCAGAATGAAACGTACAGAAAATTTGAATGAATGGCATCAATCTAAAAAAAATTAAATTATTTTCGTTGGAAAATGATATTAAATTTTAAGCAACGTGAAGTATGACATATTTTGGACTTTGGAAAAGAAAAATTATTTGTTATTGCCGTTTTGATGTGATAGAAAGTGACGTAATCTAGCAGATGATGACACAATACTCTCTGAGGCAACTACAGAGGTGAATGTAATGAATGAACTGTGTGCAAGAGAGTGGGAAAGCACATGTTTTTACCTCTAAGAAATGTACGGTGGGTTAAACGTATAAGGCATAATTGACCAAACGCCAATCGATAAATCGCTCCGCCTAATGAAGAATTTAAGACAAACAATGGGTGTGTGGCATTTTTCTAATCGTCTATGGGTTTATCGATGGTTTTGATTGACAGCCGGCGTTTGGTCAATTGGTGGGGCGTAAGGTTGTCCGGTCTGTCCGCTTCAGTTCCGCTCCGATAATTCCTACACAATTTGACCTACAGATTTGTGGCCGGTACAAAAAAAACAGGTTGCTATCACCTACTTTTCACCTACTTTGGTTGCTCTTAGTTAGAAATTTTCTTCCGCTCAATAGCTCATGTACTGTTTAATGTAAGGGACGCCAAATTTGTTTGTGTAGATGCGCCATGACTCAAAACTTTGTCGTGTATCATTGTATCAAAACCAGATCGCTGTGACTTACTTTTTACAATTGTGTGCACTAAGTTCACTACTCTGCTCTGTATAAAACATATTGTGTGTGCATCAGTGGCTACATGTGTCTCTTGTTTCATATATTTCACCTATACCGGTATTTGACTCTTCTTACACTAATCAGCTAAGTTGCATTTGCTTCGATTTACGGTATTCTTATTATCGTTACAAGTACATGTAACAGTGCATGAAATTAAGGTAACGTAAGCTACATAATACATTTATACAATCTGCTGTTTTGCTCTTGACATAATCTTCTAGTAAAACAATTGATAAGCAAACTTTCAACTGCTGTGTTTAAATGATTAATGACAGATTTGTGTCCACATAATAATAGATAAGGAAATAACGAATGTAATTTGCTAATATTAAGGTAACGTAAATTACATAATACATGTATGAAACCTTGGATTTGCTGTTGAAAAAAGCCCCTAGTAAAGGTATTGATCGACAAATCATTTGTCGTTGTGTTTAAAAGACGTATGGTCAAATTGTAGTATTCTAGTGAATACATGAAGCCAATTATGCCACAATGTAACGTAAGTTACACAAAATTATCAACTGATATACATTCATATAACCCTTATTTGGCTCTTACCAAAAATAAAGTGAATGAATTGATAACAAGACCATGCGCTGTTGTGTTTAACTGACTTATGTCCAAATAATGGTGGATAAGTGAGTAAATGAAGCAATTGTCCCATAATGTAACGTAAATTACACAAACATGTCAACTGAAATGGTAGAAATATGTCTTATCTTTATTGGTTTCCATTCCTAGAGCAACAGTAAGTGTATTAAAGATATTCAACCTAAGATATATCAGTTCAAATATGAATCTAAAACCCTTACATTGATTATTTAAGTTATTTCCGCCATCTTGGTGGCCATCTTTAATTTCTCAAAATGCTAAAGGGTGACATGATGGCACCCGTCGGAATCTTTAACACTAGGATGTCTACTTCAAGAATCAGCAAAGAAAAAAACTTTATACTCCACTGCAAGGTTCAGCTAGAAAATGGGGAATATCTGCCGGACTATTTCTACCAGCGTCCTGTGTCTTAACCCCCAATCCTAGAAAAAAGCCCTGCACTAAGAAATTGCAAGGGAAAACTTTCGCCATGTCTCAACCTTTTCTTGAATAGTGACTCTCTTTGATGGCCCTACTAGATATGGGTTTAGAAGACATTTTAGGACAAAGAATAAGAAAATGCTGATCATCATCATTTTTAGCGAGCCGGGACTTTATGTCCGGGTAGCTAATGTCACAGCCCTAGTGTCGGCGTCCCGTCCCGTCGTGTCTTCACTTGAAAAACTTTAACCTGGTCTATGTCTTAGGCACTATTAGAGATACAGCCTTGATATTTCATACATGGATACATCTCGACAAGACCTTTCATTTGGGACCATGACCTTTGACCTAGTGACCTTGACCTTGGGGTTTGACCTACTTTTGAAAAACTTTAACCTGACCTATATTTCATGCACTATTATTGATAGAGCCTTGATATTTCACACATGGATACCTCTTGCCAAGACCTTTCATTTGGGACCATTACCCTTGACCTTGTGACCTTGGATTTTGACCTGCTTTTAAAAGAAATTGGCAGATTTTGTGACAAGCTCCCGTATAGGCGAGCTACATTGTCCGCGGACAACTCTTGTTTCCTCTTCCTTTACGCTTTTCTATGCTATAACAACTACATAGAGATTTATATATAGGTCACAGGATATCATTGATTTTGTCGTCAGTCTGCAACTCATGTCAAATGGTACTGATCTTAACCCTTTCTCAAACAAGACCTGGTTTTGACGTCCCTAATAGAAAAGGCTTAGGAAAACATCGAAACAAAAGAAGAAACTGCTGATAAACAGCAGTTTCTCCTTTTGTCTCAATATTTTCTGTGCCATTTTTTACACAAACCACACCTTTAATAGCATCCATTTTGTCATTCATGGCAGTTTTTGAAGTGGATCACCCTAAAATTTTGTCGTTTGGGAAAGGGTTAAAATCTGCTGTTTGTGCAGAGCAACAGATAAGAGAGGGTAAAGGCATTCCAAATTTGTCTTTATATAAAAAATCCAATTCCCTATGTTGTGGGTACATTTTTGAATTGTCTCTATGAATCGGCTTATCAAGACAATTCAAATGTGACCCGTCACGCTAAAAGGGACCTTATCCGAACTCAAAAAATCCAAATTTTGACAAACTTGTCAGACTCAGCACAGGTCAACCAGACACTGTATTAGAAAAATTAACGTAAAGTAAGACAGGGGAAACATTCCAGATTTAGAAAATTGCATAAAAGTGAAAAGTGTCGGCCCTAGTCTGGCTGCGCGGACTGCGCAGACTGACTAGGGTCGATATTTTTAGCTCACCTGAGCACGATAGTGCTCATGGTGAGGTATTGTGATACCGCTGTGTCCGTCGTCCGTCGTCCGTCGTCAGTCGTCCGTCGTCCGTCGTGCGTCGTGCGTCAACCTTTGGCTTGTGTGCACTCTAGAGGCCACATTTTTTGCCCAATCAACCTTAAATTTGCTCAGAATGATTGTCTTGATAAAATCTCGTACAAGTTCGAAATTGGGTCATCTGGGGTCAAAAACTAGGTCACGGGGTCAAATCTTAGAAAAACCTTGTGTGCACTCTAGAGGCCACATTTTTTGCCCAATCAACCTGAAATTTGCTCAGAATGATTGTCTTGATGAAATCTCAGACAAGTTCGAAATTGGGTCATCTGGGGTCAAAAACTAGGTCACGGGGTCAAATCTTAGAAAAACCTTGTGTGCACTCTAGAGGCCACTTTTTTTGCCCAATCAACCTGAAAATTGATCAGAATGATTGTCTTGATGAAATCTCAGACAAGTTTGAAATTGGGTCATCTGGGGTCAAAAACTAGGTCACGGGGTCAAATCTTAGAAAAACCTTGTGTGCACTCTAGAGGCCACATTTTTTGCCCAATCAACCTGAAATTTTCTCAGAATGATTGTCTTGATGAAATCTCGGACAAGTTCGAAATTGGGTCATCTGGGGTCAAAAACTAGGTCACGGGTCAAGTCTTAGAAAAACCTTGTGTGCACTCTAGAGGCCACATTTTTTTTGCCCAATCAACCTGAAATTTTCTCAGAATGATTGTCTTGATGAAATCTCGGACAAGTTAGAAATTGGGTCATCTGGGGTCAAAAACTAGGTCACGGGGTCAAATCTTAGAAAAACATTGTGTGCACTCTAGAGGCCACATTTTTTGCCCAATCAACCTGAAATTTGCTCAGAATGATTGTCTTGATAAAATCTCAGACAAGTTCGAAATTGGGTCATCCGGGGTCAAAAACTAGGTCACGGGGTCAAATGTTAGAAAAACCTTGTGTGCACTCTAGAGGCCACATTTTTTGCCCAATCAACCTGAAATTTGCTCAGAATGATTGTCTTGATGAAATCTCGGACAAGTTCGAAATTGGGTCATCTGGGGTCAAAAACTAGGTCACGGGGTCAAATGTTAGAAAAACCTTGTGTGCGCTCTAGAGGCCACATTTTTAGCCCAATCAACCTGAAATTTGATCAGAATGATTGTCTTGATGAAATCTCAGACAAGTTCGAAATTGGGTCATCTGGGGTCAAAAACTAGGTCACAGAGTCAAATGTTAGAAAAACCTTGTGTGAACTCTAGAGGCCACATTTTTTGCCCTATCAACCTGAAATTTGCTCAGAATGATTGTCTTGATGAAATCTCAGACAAGTTCGAAATTGGGTCATCTGGGGTCAAAAACTAGGTCACGGGGTCAAATGTTAGAAAAACCTTGTGTGCACTCTAGAGGCCACATTTTTTGCCCAATCAACCTGAAATTTTCTCAGAATGATTGTCTTGATGAAATTTTGGACAAGTTTGAAATTGGGTCATCTTGGGTCAAAAACTAGGTCATGGGGTCAAATCTTAGAAAAAACGTGTGTGCACTCTAGAGGCCACAATTTTTGCCCAATCAACCTGAAAATTGATTAGAATGATTGTCTTGATCAATTCTCGAACAAGTTCGAAATGGGTTATCTGGGGCCATAGACTAGGTCATGAGGTCAAATATTTGTAAAACCTTGTGTGCTCTCTAGAGGCCACATTTTTAGCTCACCTGAGCATGATAGTGCTCATGGTGAGGTATTGTGATACCGCTGTGTCCGTCGTCCGTCAGGTGTCGTGCGTCAACCTTTGGCTTGTGTGCACTCTAGAGGCCACATTTTTTGCCCAATAAATCTTAACTTTGCTCAAAATGATTGTCTTGATGAAATCTTAGACAAGTTAGAAATTGGGTCATCTTGTGTCATAAACTAGGTCACAAGGTCAAATCTTAGTTAAACCTTGTGTGCACCCTAGAGGTCACATTTTTTGTCCAATCAACCTGAAATTTGCTCAGATTGATTGTCTTGATAAAATCTCGGACAAGTTTGAAATTGGGTCATCTTGGGTCATAAGCTAGGTCACGGTGTCAAATCTTAGAAAAACCTTGTGTGCAGTCTAGGAGCCATAGATTTTGCCCAATTAACCTGAAATAGGGTCAGAATGATTTTTTTTATCAATTCCATGACACATTTAAAATGGGATCTAGTTTTTGAAAACAATTTATTACACACCAGGGGGTAGTTCCCATCAAAGCATTTATGGAAATTTTTGTCTTCCCAATGTCTAAGAAATATAAATCATTTATTCTCTATTTCTAAAGTCTTTAGAAATGCAACATCTCAATTTTGTCCTTAATGTTTGATTAGACATTTGTTAGACAAAAAAAGGGTCCTATATGTTTTGACGAAACTGGTCCTGGGAATTTACCAAACTTTAATACAATGATTTTGCAAGCTTGTCAGTATTCATGGCCTATTTCTTTTTATTTTTCAGGATAACATGTAAAGAAAAGAAGCATTGACGTATCTGAACCACTACAGTATTTTCTGTAAAAAGATGATGTTCAGAAATTAATCATAGATGCCAGACAAGAACTCTAGATGGCATCATGATAAACACATGCAAATTTTAAAAGTACCCCCTGAGTTTCCTGTAATAACTACATTTGGTGTTGAAATTCGTAATATGTATCATTTAATTTTTGGGTTAAAAATGCACACATCATGTAGTATTGAGGTTATTGCAGATGTCAACTGTACCAGGTAAGTGCCAATGGTGAATTAAGATTTGTCATTCTTCAAATTGAAAATTTATTTAATCAGCTCTTTCATTTTAAAAGGTTTTTTAGAATTTTCAAAATAATTTCTATTTCCTTATTTCATTGTGTACTGAAATTCTCCTTATAATTTGTGTGATATATTTAACATTGTATTCACCATTGTTGTAAACGGGCCTCTTTCTATGGAAAAGAACCACCTTGCTGATTATGATTTCTTCATGCTTTTACTGTTAATTTCTATTTTCCAATCTGTTTATCAAAAGCGTTTATGTTCTTAGAAAACTTTTAGATCTATTATTTATTTTTAAATTTATCACTTTGAAATTATTTTATAACATCATCAACTTTGAAAAATATTGTAGTTTGAATCAAAATTAATAAAGCCAATGGTATTTTTCATGTCAATTGTTTTGTTTAAGAAAAGGTAATAAGTAATTTTGATTCAGTATGCGAGTACTGGTTTGAATATATACCAGGAAAACAAAACTGTTTTAAAAAAATGAAAAAAACAAATAAATGAATAGTAATAAGAAATGATTGAAATTTGAGATATTTTTCATGACCTGTCATTTCTTATTAACCCATTACCACACAGTAATGCCTTTTGACGCCCAACAACAAAAGGGCATTGGTAGACATTATGGAAAATGAAGAAATTGTGACAAGCAATTTTTCTATTTCCCACAATGTTTTCTACCCAGAAAGACCGAAAAATTAAAAATTTCATTCACTTTAAATTGTGGTCTGCAACATCTTTGAAATTGGACAAGTCTGAAATTTGTCTTCTGGTAATGGGCTTATTTTGTATTTTCTCTATACAAAGAGATTTTTTCTTTATTTTCTAGGTGAAAGAAAAAAAAGAAGAAAAAACTGTACACATATTGTTCCTTCATGAACATTGAACTTGTTATCAGATGTTATTATTTGATTTATTCCTCTGTGATTCAAACAATGTAGAAACAGTGAAAGAGATAGTAGTGTAAAGTTTTGTTAAGAAACTTGTGATATTTGGTTGTTAATAACAACAGTGCCTGAAACAGTGACTGTTTTGGGATTGAATAATCAAGAGGCAGTGACTCTTAGTTATATGCTGACTAAATCTGTGTTCATATTTGGATATTTGGATTACTAGTATTGCTGAAAAGCATCGTGACTCAAGTATTGAGAAGATTGTTGCTAGTGATTTTAAATACTGTTATTTATTAATTAATGTGCAGTGAAAAATACTAGTGTTAGTGAAGTCAGTACAGACTCTTGGACCTGATTTAAAGCTGTAAGTATAAAGAACATAATCTTTTGTATAAATATGAACTACAATCTGATTGAAATCTGTTGTTAACTTACAGCAAAATCTGGCCGTCACAATACAAGTTAGGTGTCATCTTCTGTGATCCTGGGAAAACCAAAAATCATTTTTTACTCTAACCAATCAAATCTTTTATTATATACAGTTTTTCATGACAATTATGTGTGAACACTAGGTTCTTCACTGAAATGTGCTGGCTTTGTGACCTTGTTTACAGTTTAAATCACCTTCAGAATCTTGAAACGTTTACTTGATTGGGCAGAAGAAAAGGTCATTAAAGATTGAATTTTACTGGTGCCTGTCAGATATTACTGTATGTTAACACCAGATTTTAATTGGATTGATATGAACTATTTTCTTAGTTATAAGCTGCATTTAGTTATGCAGCATATTGTTATACTGTTCACCATCTGTCTGTCCAAAAACTTAATGTAATAATATAATTAAGTAATGTAGAAGCTATGAAGTTTAACAAACATATATTTCTTTCGTTTCAATACATGTATTTCACCAGCATCTTACATTTTTTCTGACAAATAGGTGCATTGACTCTTACCTTAGAAGTCAAATTAGAATAAAGACTATTGGAAAGGATGTTATGGAAGTACTTGTAAGCATCATTCCAGGAATTCATAACTAGGTGCTATAGCAGTGTAATATGAGTGAAAAAAATAATGGTACTAAACACCATCATATGATTACAATATTATTATGTTTAGGCTTTTTATTACTTTCTTATAATGTCAATATTTTTTGTTCATGAAAACTTATAAATATCTTGAAAAATCTTAAAGCATCCTTAGCATGGAGTCTTTGGTTCACATATTTGACTTCATTTTATTATTATGATCTACTATTATGCTTTGGGCAGGTGTTAAATGTATGCATATTCTGATGATTGTCTGAGATGGGAAACTATATAAACCCATTTCTAAACAGCAAAATACAGCTAAATACAGTAACAAGTTGTTTCAGATGACAAAATGGTTAAGAATAAATTTGAAATCAATACCAACATGATATTTTATCAAAATTAATATGGAGACAAAATGAGAATATGGAGATGAAATGAAAACACATTGTGTTTCTGTATTTTTTGTTTTGCTTCAATATTTCCCTTAGCCTTCTTAATACAATACATAAAACACAATCATTAGGTTGCAAAGGGCTAGCCCTTTCCAAACAAGAACTTCTTTTGACATCCTTAGTATTGATTATTTTAGAAAATGTTGAACCAAAAGAAGAAAATGCTGATCATAAGCAACATTTTCGCTTGTTTTCCAATGTTATTTTCTTTGCTTTATTAAACATATTGTCCTCTTTGTAATTACTGCAGTATTTTTATGCCCCTGTATCAAGAGATCAGGGGCATATTGTTTTACTCAATCTGTCTGTCCGTCTGTCTGTCCGAAAACTTAACATTAGCCTTTTCTCCAAAAGTATTTGATATAGAAAGCTCGAATTTGGTATTTAACATCCTTTCAATGAAATCTATCTGTTCCATGCAATTTGATCTTCCTCAAGGTCATTCGTTAACCCTTATCAACCCTATACTCTACGAAAACTTAACATTTTACAACATTGCCATTTCAGGGGCATTCATGTTTCACAAACACATCTTGTTTTTAAATTAGACCAGTCTAATACTTTTGGTTTGGGAAAGGGTCAATGTATTGAAGAATGACAAAGTAAAATATATTCTTACTTTTTGTGATTATCTTTTCAGGTAAACATGCCAAAATTAAGAAAGAAATCATCAGCTCAGTACAGTGCCACCAATCGGGCTCGTATGAGAGAGAGAAGACTTCAAACTCAGGCTGCACAACAAAGTCCTGTCATTGCGCAGGCACAACGAAGTCCTGTTATCGCACAGGCACAACGAAGTCCTGTTATCGCACAGGCACAACGAAGTCCTGTTATCGCACAGGCACAACGAAGTCCTGTTATCGCACAGGCACAACGAAGTCCTGTTATCGCACAGGCACAACGAAGTCCTGTCATCGCACAGGCACAACGAAGTCCTGTTATCGCACAGGCAAATGAAAGTCCTGTCATCGCACAGGCACATACAGAACAATTAGAAAGAAACATAGATATAAAACCATTGCTCACTTATTATACTTCAGAAAATCACAAAATGAATTCATTCACAAAAGTCTGTCCAGCAGACCAGAAAAATGACTTTTCAAAATATGCTGAGGAGGTAGCAGAAAAACTTGACTCAAATACCAAAGAGGATAATCCCTTATTCATTGCTATGAATGCTCCTAATTCAAATACAAATGTATGCATAGGATACATATTGGCTGAAAGCTGCAGTGAAAATGAACTCGATACTTCCATTCTTGGATCATTCAACCAAGATGATGTCAGATTTCATACAGAGTCTCGTGGAAGTCAGTGTACTGCCAATGCCTTGTGTGCTTTGATTTATGCAGATTTTGCACAGCTGAATAGTGTAGATGATCTTGACCAAGTGCTTTATGATGGAGATTGTTTGTATAACAAAATTATTACATCCTTGAAAGAAAATGGTACATACAGAAATAAGCTTTTAAGTTTCGATGAAATTCCAAGGAAAGTAAGAATACAAAACAAAGACATGAGTGTTGTTAAAGGAGATATCATTTCTGGCGTATGTACAAAACAAAGTATCACAGAAGATTTTCCCGAACTAAACGAAGCACTGTCAAACGGATTTCAAAAATCCTCATATATTCTACTTATGGTTGGTGCAATATGTTCTGCAGTATTTAAAACAGACAATAGATATTTTATTTTTGATTCACATTCACATGGACAAGATGGTTTGTTCAATGAAGATGGCAGATCAATTTTGATTTCTTTCACTATTTTGGAAGATCTGGTATTGTTTCTGTATAGGATGTATGATAGTATAATGATTGACTTGTCTTCTCAGTTTGAGTTATTACCTTTATTTATAAAAGAGAAAGATTGTGATGATTTTCAAACCAGCTTCAAACAAATCAATCAGGCAATTTTGACAGAGAACGATAAACAAGAGATTTTGATGAAGAACTACTTTGAAGATCAAAAAAAAAAAAACATACCAAGGATATTCAAAATAAACCGTTTGATAGAAAAGTCTATAACAGAATGTATAAACAGAAACAAAGACGGAGTGAACACCAAAAAGTAAAAGAAAGAATGAAAACCTTGAAGTGCATGAGAAAAGCTAGGACATCTGAAGAATTTAAAGAGAAAGAAAGAACTTTAAAAGCTTCTTTGAGACAGAAAGAAGACCAAAAAGTAAAAGAGAGAGTTAAAACCTTGAAATGCATGACAAAAGCCAGGACATCTGAAGAATTTAAGAAGAAAGAAAGAGCTTTAAAAGCTACTATGAGACAGAAAGAAGACCAAAAAGTAAAAGAGAGAGTTAGAACCTTGAAGTGCAAGAGAAAAGCCAGGACATCTGAAGAATTTAAAAAGAAAGAAAGAGATTCCAAAGCTACTATGAGACAGAAAGAAGACCAAAAAGTAAAGGAGAGAGTTAGAACCTTGAAGTGCAAGAGAATAGCCAGGACATCTGAAGAATTTAAAAAGAAAGAAAGAGATTCCAAAGCTACCTTGAGACTGAAGGAAGTCCAAAAAGTAAAGGAAAGAGTAATTACCTTGAAGTGCAAGAGAAACGCCAGGACATCTGGAGAATTTAAAAAGAAAGAAAGAGATTCAAAAGCTATCTTAAGACAGAAGGAAGACCAAAAAGTAAAGGAAAGAGTAAATACCTTGAAGTGCAAGAGAAAAGCCAGGACATCTGAAGAATTTAAAAAGAAAGAAAGAGATTCAAAAGCTACCTTGAGACAGAAGGAAGACCAAAAAGTAAAGGAAAGAGTAATAACCGTGAAGTCCAAGACAAAAGCGAGAAAATCTGCAGAATTCAGGGAGAGAGAGTTGAAAAAGAAATCTCTTTCCAGAGAGAAACATGATTTTAAAGTGAAGGAATTACAATCTCAAAGAAGTTCCAAAAGAAAAGCAAGATCTGATCCATATGTGCTAGAGTAGGAAAGAATCGCTAAACAAGTGTGGAGAACAAATAAAAGAAACAGATGTGTTGAAGCAAGTTCTGCCAGAGAACATAAATCAACCAAACGTAAGGATCCAGACTTTATTACACATGAAAGGTTATCAGGTAAACGCAGAAAGTATGGCTCTGATATTGCATCATGCATTGATATTTTCCACAGAAATGTATCTGTAGGGCCTGTGTTTATTTGTACCTGCTGCCATCAAACTTGGTTCAGACACAGTGTTTCATTGGCAACGTCCTTATCTGAAAGCCAAAAAACAAAATATTGTACAAATCTGTTGTCATTTGATGACAAAGAATGGGTATGCACTACATGCAAAGTTAACATATTAAATGGAAAAATTCCAAAATTGTCTGTAATGAATGGGATGAAATGGCCTGCAATACCTAAAGAGTTGGACCTTTTCCCACTTGAAGAAAGATTGATCGCATTGAGGATTCCATTCATGCAAATAAGAGAACTACCAAGAGGTCGTCAACTGTCAATAAAAGGAAATGTAGTAAATGTACCCGTCAATATACAGCCAGTCGTGAATGCGCTTCCTAGACCATTTGATGAAAATGTTACTGTGGCTGTGAAACTGAAAAAAAAGCTGTCATTTAAATCTTGTGCTTTTTCTGAGAATGTTCGACCTGTTCGAGTGATTTTAGCTTTGCATTGGCTTATGAAAAATAGTGAATTGTACCAAAATGCAAATATTCAAATAGATGAAGATTGGGTAAAAAAAGTATCAGAGACAAGAGTTGAGAATGTACATGAGTTTGTGTCACAAGAATCCATTATCTCTGATGAAAATATGATTAATGACAATGAAAAGGATCTAGGAAGTGAATTGATAACCAGTGAGAAAGTTGAAGATTTACAAACTTCAGAAATAGATCATCCTGGTTCAGATGATTTGTATGACAGTGATGCAGAAGAAGTGAATAAAGAAAATGTTGGTAATATAGATACACTTTTAGAAGATGCCAATCCTGAAAATAGAAATACTACTTTCACATTTGCTCCTGGAGAGGGACAACAACCTCTTAGCTTATACCAAGATACAGATTCAGAATATCTGTGCTTTCCATCAATTTTTTGTGGACAAAAAAGAATGGAAAACAATGAAAGGCATGTAAATGTGCATTATAGTGACATTGCAAAATGGGAATTGAGATGCAAAGACAGACGTTCTGCAAATAGTGTCCCAAATATTTTCTTTAAATTGAAAAAAATACAGATGAAACAACTGAATGATAAAGTGAATTTAGCTGTTAGAAGATGCCAAACTGGGAGAAGCACATTGACAGCAGCAGATGTCAGAAATTCTGCTTCCATGGATAGTATAGTGAAAAAAGATGAAGGATATTACTTATTCAAACAGTTGAGAAACTCTCCAGCGTATTTAGAAACGAAGAAAAAGGATGTATTTGCAATGATAAGACAGTTAGGTCTACCAACATGGTTTTTATCTTTGTCTTCTGCTGACACAAGATGGACAGATCTTTTAAGCATTTTAGCTTCCCTGAATAAAAATGTAAACTACAGTCCAGAAGAAATTAATGAGCTGCCATGGGAACAGAAAATAAAACTTGTCCAATCTGATCCAGTCACTTGCTCTAGATATTTTGATAATAGAGTACAGGAGTTCATAAACATTGTCCTTAAAAGTACCCACACACCACTTGGCAATGTCACAGATAGCTTTTATCGAGTCGAATTTCAGCAGAGAGGTTCACCTCACATACACATGATTGTTTGGGTGGAAAACGCTCCAAAGTACAATGTCAACTCAAATGAAGAAATAACAAGTTTTGTTGACAAGTTTCTGCAATGTACAATTGATGATGAGGATGTTGGTAATCTTGTGGATTTGCAAATTCATAAACATTCTAGAACATGTCGGAAGAAGGAGGACAGATTATGTCGGTTTGGATATCCTTTACCACCTCTGCGAAATACAATGGTACTAGAACCTCTTGACAATGACAAAGAAAAGTATGACAAGATGTATCAACAAATACAGAAGAAATTGAATGCTGAAAAAGAAGGATATGATATTCCTTTTGACCTATTTCTGAAAGATGTTATACAAATGGATGAAGAAGATTATATCAAATGCATCAGAAGTTCACTTTCTTCATCAAAAGTATTTCTGAAACGAAAGCCCAATGAAATTCGAGTTAACTTGTACAACAAATCTGTGCTGAAGGCTTGGAAGGCCAACATTGACATTCAATTTGTTTTAGACCCATATGCATGTGCTATGTACATTGTCTCCTACATCAGCAAGTCACAGAGAGGAATGAGTAACCTGTTGTATGCTGCTGCAAAAGAAGCAAGGCAAGGAAATTTAGATATCAAAAGGCAAGTGAGACATATTGGAAATGTATTTTCAAACAGTGTTGAAGTAAGTGCGCAAGAAGCAGTGTACTTAGTATTACAAATGCCATTAACAAAAGGCACTAGAGATGTTGTCTTTATCAACACATCTTCACCTGAGGAAAGAGTGCAATTATTGAAGTCAAAGTCTGCTCTTGATGAATTACCAGCAGAGTCCACAGACATTGTGGCAAGTAATGTGATAAAAAGGTATTCTCAACGTCCAAAAATGTTGGAAAAATACTGTCTTGCAGATTATGTTTCACAATTGGATATTGTGTATCCTGAAAAAAATGATCAGGAAAATGAAATTGACATCAATGATGATACAGATGAAACTGAAGAAAATTTCCCAGAAAGTACCACAATTTTACAACTGAAAAGTGGAATTAAGATAAAACGCCGTTCTGAATCCAAAGTAATACGTTATGTAAGATTCAACCGTAAATCCAATGAAGAAAACCATTTTAGAGAAAAGTTGCTACTATTTTATCCTTGGAGAAATGAAATGACTGATTTGTTGGGTAATTCTGATACATACAAAGACTCTTATGAATTGAGGAAACATACTATTGATTTAAAGTGTTCTGAGTACGAACATCATGTTGAAGAATTGGAAATAGCAAGAAACATGGCTGAGGCAGATCTTGAAATTTATGATGACATTGTACCAGGAGTTCAGCAAACTGAGGCTGAAACAGCTGAACAAAGTATAGAAGAATCTGAGGCTTTCATATATTTCAATCCTGACAGAATTTCAGAGCACAGAAATTATGACATAGGGATAGAAATTGGATGTTCAAGTTCTGCATCACAAATCAATATAAATGAAAATATTTTATCAGATCAAGAGTATAGGACATTATTAAGAAACTTGAATGCTGAACAAAGACATTTCATGACCATGTTGTCCATTGGATCAAAACAAAAGAATCCCCGTTGTATACTTTTCTCTCAGGAGGTGCAGGTGTAGGAAAAAGTGTTGTTGTAAGAGCACTGTATCAAACTCTGTACAGATTTATGAACCTTAAAGAAGGAGAAAATGCAGATGACATCAGAGTTCTTCTTTGTGCATACACTGGTAAAGCAGCATTTAATATTGGTGGATCAACCATCTCATCAGCCTTTAAACAAAAGTTCAAACAATCAAACCAGACATTGACATGTGATAACCTGAATTCATTTAGATCAAAATTCAGGAATTTGGCTGTTGTTATCATAGATGAGATTTCCATGGTATCAAACTCAATGCTAAGTTTCATTGACCAAAGATTGCAGGAACTTAAAGGAACAAGACTTCCATTTGGTGGAGTGAGTGTCATTGCAGTTGGTGACCTATATCAGTTGAAACCTGTGAATGGTGACTGGATATTTAATGACTTGAAAAAAGATGCCTCAGCATTAGCTTACAATCTATGGACAGATCATTTCAAGCTATATGAATTGATCCAAATAATGAGACAAAAAGATGACCTCGAATTCGCTCATTTGTTGAATAGACTCAGAATTGATGCCTTAACACACGAAGATAGGGCTAAGTTACAAAAATGCAACATTGATAAAAGTTCAAAAGACTACAGGAGTCATGCCCCTCATTTGTTTGCAGAAAATGTTTTCATGCATTCATTCAATGATTCAATCATAAATGATATGGAAACAGAGAAAACTACCATTCCGTGTCATGACACAGTTATTTCCCCAAAATTGTCAAAGGAGAAACAGAGTGAAGCTGTCAAAAAACTGCCTACTGATCCAAACAGAACTGCAAATCTTCATTGTTAATTGACTGTTGTAGTGAACATGATCTATGACCTTACAGTAAACATTAATACAGAGGATGGACTTGCTAATGGAGCTTCATGTGTTGTCAAGCACATAGAGTATAAGCAAACAGAAACAGATCGTCCAAGTATTATATGGGTTCAATTCCATGATAAAAAGGCAGGCTTTGAGACTAGGGAGAAATTCAGAAATAGACAATTTTATCACTCAAAAATAAATGCAAATTGGACACCCATGTTTGACATCGAAAGAACATTTTTGTACAATAAGAAAACATTCCAGAGAATACAGTTTCCCTTGCAACCATCAGCAGGACGTTCTGTTCACAGAGCTCAGGGAAGTACTCTAGATGAAGTTGTCATAGATCTTTCTCAGAAGAAAATAAGAAAAGTTCCTCATCTCCATTATGTTGCTCTGAGCAGAGTTAAGTCAATGAAAAGTCTTCAGATCCTAAATTTGAATGCAGATGCTCTGAAAGTTGATGATCAAGTAAACAAAGAAATGCAGAGGTTACAAGATAATGCTAAATTAAAGTTAAGCTTTACTCCTTTAGATACCATTGACTCTGCTGTTCACATGAAATTAGCCTTCAATAACTGCAGATCACTTCATCTTCACATAGAGGACATCAAGCATGACAGAGGTCTTTTGTCTTCACATGTTTTCGGGTTATCTGAAACTCGACTTGCAAAGCTTGACAGAGATACAAACTACATTATTGAGGGACACACATTGATAAGAAATGATCAGTCTATCAGTGACAGATCCACTCGTCCACCTCATGGCTTGGCAGTTTATGTTAAAGACTGTTGCAAAATTGTATCCAAAACTTCATTTACCTCTAAAATGTTTGAATATCTAAACTTGAAATTGCAACTTTTGGATAATGAGATTCAGTTTGTCGTGTTGTACAAATCACCACAAATGCCTGTAAACCAATTCACACAAATGATGGTTAATGAGCTTGCTCCAAAATTAGATACAAATAAACCATTGGTTCTAATGGGGGACTTCAATCTTGATATCTTTAACAAACACAGCAGAGCAGTGCAGAAAATATGCAAAGATTTTGGATGTGAATTAAAGAGTAGGGCACCAACAACCGACAATAGTTCCACATTAGATCTTGTACTTTCAAATATTAATGGAGAAGCAGGCACAGCTGAAGCATACTGGTCAGACCACAAAGTAATCTATTTTCATAACTAATTGCTACTCGTAACACTGATGCTAGAAACAGTGGAAATAGTCCCATATACATCTATACCCTTAAAATGTACAATTAGCAAATTATTGGTAAACATGTTACATATTTATCTATGCAATAAATCAAGCTGAATCATTTAGTTGATGTACATTGTTCTTAAGGTGGTCCAATGTGAAAATGTGCATGCCATCATTAATAAGACAATGGCATAAATGTTTACACAGAAAGATAAAAAAAATATGATCCATTACATTTTTGTAATAAAAAATGCAATATTTTGCGTCAGATTTTTATGCCCCCGTATTGAGAGATCGGGGGCATATTGTTTTAGTCGTGTCCATCCGTCCATCTGTCTGTCTGTCCGAAAACTTAGTATGAAAACTTAACATTGGCCTTTTCTCCAAAAGTATTTGACATACAAAGGTCAAGTTTGCTGGTGTTTGTGGATATGTCAAACGCAAGGTAAGTCACATTTTATTAACTATTAGTTCATTGATTGATGAGAAATATCTATATTGATATATTACCTTATAACAGCAATACATGTAGCTCACAAAGCTATACACAAAAATGAATAAGGTCAATGACTAATACCTATTATATCCTAAACTAATGTTAATCCTATACCACATTTCAATGGTCCTTTTAAACAATTGTTACTCATGTATGCACAAAGCTATTATCTCAGGTGAGCGCTTCAGGGCCAATGGCCCTCTTGTTCACACTTCCTATAAGGTCCCTTTTAGCGTGACGGGTCACAAATGAGTACCCAAAACTTAGGGTTTGATAAATAATCCACGAAATACTGCATTTTGAAAAGCCATCAACCCTTCTTATCTGTAGCTTGTGTTTTTGAAAGGGCTAAATCGGGGGTTTCATGAAGAGACAGAGGCCGACTATTTTACCTTTCTATTGTCTATCCCAGTGTTACCGGTACTTTTGTAAATATTGTATTGGGTTAATCCTTTCCCAAACAAACCTGGTTTTGAGGTCCCTAATAGAAAAGGTTTTTGAAAACATTGAGGCTAAAGAAGAAAATGCTGATAATCAGCATTTTCTCCTTTTGTCTAAATATTTTCTTAGCAATAATATACACAATTTCCAGATGAATTTTTACCAATTTTGTCCTCAGAAGCAGCTTTTAAATTGGAAAAGTCTAAATTCTATTGTTTGGGAGAGGGTTAATTAATAAGAAAGACATTGAAAATCCCCTGCCTACTTTGCCTTGAGTGCAAGGTGGTCAAAAAGTTATTGAAACCCTTGTAAATCATCATTGCAGTGTTGCCGGATGACAAGACTATTCAGTTTAACCTACTGATGGAAGGTTTACAGAAGAGCATCTCAAAAACAAAAGAAATACTGAAATTCCAAGAACATCTTAAGAATGAAACATTGGAGAAAACTGAACGGTAAAGTAGTAGTGTTCTCCCTAGCTCAAGCTTAACCTTTTCCCAAACTGCAAATTTTTAGGGTTATCCACTTCAAAAACTGCCACAAATGACAAAATGGAAGTTATTAAAGATAGCATTTGTGTAAAATATGGCACAAAAATCATTGAGACAAAAGGAGAAACTGCTGGTTATCAGCAGTTTCTTCTTTTGTTTCAATGTTTTCCCGGGCCTATTCAATTAAGAACATCAAATCCAGGTCTTGTTTGGGAAAGGGTTAATGGGCTGTGAGTCTGTGACCATAATATTAGCCTCTAGGCAAAGACTCATTACTCTGACAATTAATGAAGTGGAATTTTTACTCTTTTCAGACTTGAAAATTCTTGGTTAAGTTTTTATGTGTGACTGTCATATAACTGTGATAACTATTTCTGCTTTATATTGCTTTCAAACTTTGCACATGCTTCCGTGACCATAACTTTAACCTCTAGGCAAAGATTCATTACTTTGACCATTAATTTTGTGGAATTTAAACCTTTTCAGACTAAGAATTTTTCACTATCCAGCACTTCATAGTCGTGCTTTGCTGTCTTCCGACAGCTCTTGTTCTAAATTTTGAAAGTTTAGTTCACTTTAAATTTTGGTTTACAAAAGCTAAAAGCAGACTGTACATGTTGTCCCTTTATAATCGTCTTATAATAGAGTTTGTCTTCCTGTTTTCAGAGAGAAAAAGGTGAACGATGAATTAAGTAGTGTGGTAGATGCTGCTCAGGCAAAATGTAGACAAATACAGACAGAAAAAACATCAAAGGAATTGTAAGTTGGAACACGTTGGACAATCATGTGATGCAACAATTTCAGAAAATCTTCAATAATTTTGTTAATACGGGACAGATATGAATTCGATGTGAAGCAGAGAAGGCAGACAGATGTCACGCAATAGATGAAAGTGTTCAATTTGTGAAAAATCAACTGATAAAAATGTCATTGAAGATAAACCAAAATTTTGGTTTATCTTCAATAACTTTTTAATCATTTGATTTTTTAGAAATCCACCACGTCCAGGTTATTTTTGACATTTTTTCACCTTCTTTGCTTCAAACCGAATTCAAATTGGTCAAATATTGACAAAGTTATTGAAGATTATCGGAAATTCTAAGTCACATGATAATACACCGTGTGGAAGCAGAGTTTTTTCTGGCTTATAAATCCTATGCCATTGATGTGACTAATGCCCATTTGATCCTTTAACATTTTCCCAAATGACTAAATGTTAGAGTTGAAAGTTGCTGCAGAAGATGATATTAATGAAAACAATGATAAGATTTGTGAATAATACAGCAAAGACAACATTGAGATAAAATGCTGTTTACCAGCATTTTCTACTTTTGCCTCAAATTTTTCCCATTTTGTCCAAGTCTATTCTATCAAGGACACCAAAACCAGATACTGCTCAGGCAAAATGTAGGCAAATTCAGACAGAAAAAACATTAAAGGAGTTGTAAGTTGGAAGCAGGGATTTTTCTGGCTTACAAATCTTGTGCCATTGATGTAAATTCCACCCATTCACGGTGTATAATCATGTGTCTCAGAATTTCCGATAATCTTCAATATCTTTTTTTTTTATACCAATTTGAATTCGGTTTGAAGCAGAGAAGGTGGAAAAATGCCAGGAATAAGCTGGACGTGTTGGATATTTGAAAAATCAACTGATAAAAAGGTTATTGAAGATAAACCAACATTTTGGTTTATCTTCAATAACTTTTTTATCAGTTGATTTTTAAAAAAATCACAAATGTCCATCTAATGTGTGACATCAGTCCACATTCTATGCTTCAAACCAAATTCAAATCGGTCCAGTATTTACAAAATTATTGAAGATTTTCTGAAAATATTGTATCACGTGATTATCCATCGTGCCATTTGATCCCAAAAATATTTGCCAGAGCGTCACAGCTGATACAACTTTCAAAATTTCTCATTCAATTTGCATTTATTCTCTATTCGTTTACAGATAAATGACACTCAACCAAAAAATGCTTAGGGGAACATAGAGGAAAATGAAATTATTGTCAGTGATAAAATGTGAAATTTCATTCACTTGAAATTTTTGTGGGAAACAAGTTTTGAATTTGTGCAAGTCTCAAAGTTTGCGTTTTGGTAATAAGTAAAAAGATTAGAAAAATATAAGTGAAAGAGAATTGAAGATTTTTATGCCCCCGATAGGGAGGCATCATAAATTTGACTTGTCCGTCCGTCCGTCCGTCATTCCGTCCAAAAACTTTAACATTGGCCATAACTTCCTTATTACTTAACATATTCGCTTCATACTTTACCACAACATTCCTTGGTACATTACCTTTCTGTAGGCACATACTTTGGTGACCTTGACCCCTGGATGACCTTGACCTTGAACATAGATTGGCCATTGTTTAAAATCAAAGCGGTGTCGGGGCATTGTCATCTTACAGTGACAGCTCTTGTTATCTTCTTTTTTCTCAATGTTTAAACAAGTTTTCTCTGGGAGGGGTATTTTATTTTTGCAAAATTGAAATGTGTTGAATACTTTGAATGATTTATAAACGAAATTTGGCATATTGCAGGGTTTGTGATCGATTGAAGGTGAAGTGTAAAAAGATAGAAACTATAAACAGAAAATTTAAAAAAGAAATGGTATGTATGTTATGTTTCTTTACATTTTACCTAGAGTTATCATGAATATCTCAGTATAGTCTGATATTTAAGTTGCGGGGCTTGTTTTGGAGGCCATTTTATGGTCCCATCCCCAAATCAAAAGGCCTCTTTTTTTAGCTCACCTGAGCACGATAGTGCTCATGGTGAGGTATTGTGATACCGCTGTGTCTGTCGTCCGTCGTGCGTCAACCTTTGGCTTGTGTGCACTCTAGAGGCCATATTTTTTGCCCAATCAAGCTGAAATTTGCTCAGAATGATTGTCTTGATGAAATCTCGGACAAGTTCTAAATTGGGTCAGCTGGGGTCAAAAACTAGGTCACGGGGTCAAATCTTAGAAAAACCTTGTGTGCACTCTAGAGGTCACATTTTTTGCCCAATCAACCTGAAATTTGCTCAGAATGATTGTTTTGTTAAAATTTTGGACAAGTTCGAAATTAGGTCATCTGGGGTCAAAAACTAGGTCACAGGGTCAAATCTTAGAAAAACCTTGTGTGCACTCTAGAGGCCACATTTTTTGCCCAATCAACCTGAAAATTGATCAGAATGATTGTCTTGATAAAATCATGGACAAGTTCGAAATTGGGTCATCTGGGGTCATAAACTAGGTCATGAGGTCAAATCTTTGTAAAACCTTGTGTGCACTCTAGAGGCCACATTTTTTGCCAAATCAACCTGAAATTTGCTCAGAATGATTGTCTTGATGAAATCTCGGACAAGGTAGAAATTGTGTCATCTTGGGTCAAAAACTAGGTCACGGGGTCAATTCTTAGACAAACCTTGTGTGCACTCTAGAGGCCACATTTTTTGTCCAATCAACCTGAAATTTATTCAGAATGATTGTCTTGATGAAATCTCGGACAAGGTCGAAATTGGGTCATCTTGGGTCAAAAACTAGGTCAGGGGGTCAAATCTTAGAAAAACCTTGTGTGCAATCTAGAGGCCACATTTTTGGCCCAATCAACCTGAAAATTGATCAGAATGATTGTCTTGATCAATTCTCGGACAAGTTCAAAATTGGGTCATCCGGTGTCATAAACTAGGTCATGAGGTCAAATCTTTGTAAAACCTTGTGTGCACTCTAGAGGCCACATTTTTTGCCCAATCAACCTGAAATTTTGCTGAGAATGATTGTCTTGATCAAATCTTGGTCAAGTTCGAAATTGGGTCATCTTGGGTCAAAAACTAGGTCACGGGGTCAATTCTTAGAGTTGAGTTTATTTGGGTTTTACGCCGTTTTCAACTACCAGGGTCATATCGCGGCGGCCGGAGCACCTACCCATGGATTCCTGTAGTTTCTCAAACCAGTACTACCACAACACCCTTACCGAGCCTCCAGCTGCTCGCCCACTTAGGTTAACGATTTCAAACCCATTGGTGGGTGACAATTTTGTCAGAAAGGGTATTAGCCGCGGCCGGGTATCGAACCCGTGACCTCTCGTATGAGGGTCAGATGCGCTACCAACTGCGCTAATCAATTCTTAGAAAAACCTTGTGTGCACTCTAGAGGCCACATTTTTTGTCTAATCAACCTGAAATTTATTCAGAATGATTGTCTTGATGAAATCTCGGACAAGGTCGAAATTGGGTCATCTGGGGTCAAAAACTAGGTCAGGGGGTCAAATCTTAGAAAAACTTTGTGTGCACTCTAGAGGCCACATTTTTTGACCAATCAACATGAAAATTGATCAGAATGATTGTCTTGATCAATTCTCGGACAAGTTCGAAATTGGGTCATCTGGGGTCATAAACTAGGTCATGAGATAAAATCTTTGTAAAACCTTGCATGCACTCTAGAGGCCACATTTTTTGCCCAATCAACCTGAAAATTGATCAGAATGATTGTCTTGATCAATTCTAGGTCAAGAGGTCAAATCTTAGTTTAACCTTGTGTGCACCCTAGAGGTCACAATTTTTGTCCAATCAACCTGAAAATTGGTATACAAAAAGTTATATCAGGTGAGCGCTTCAGGGCCAATGGCCCTCTTGTTTCCAAATTCAGAAAAAAATCCAAAATTAACCCATTGCCACACAGTCACTGTTTTTGACTCCCCTCAAGAAAAATGCATGGGAAAACATTGTGGGAAAAGAAGAAATTGCTTGTGACAAGCAATTTCTTCATTTTCCACAATGTTTTCTAACTGAAAATGGAAAGATTTTTAATTTCATCAACTTGAAATTGCCATCTGCAGCACATTTGAATTTGGACCAGTCTAAGATTTTGTCGTTTGGGAAAGGGTTAAGAGAAGAAAATTTAAATGTTGCTGGAAATGCAGCATCTGCTAGGTCCATTGTTGATAGAGAGAACAGAGTGCTGGATGAACTCTGTGAAGAAATCAAAGAAAGAAACCCACAATGGTTAATCATGTGACTCAGAATTTCAGAAAATCGTCAATATTTTTGTCAATACTTGACCAATTTGAATTCGGTTTGAAGCAGAGGAGTTGGGAAAATAAAGAGGTTTCGATTTCGAACTTGTACGCCTACTTCTACGTGTACGAGTAATTTTTGTGCGAAACGTCACTATGACGTCATCACTTTGTGATTATTTATCACTCTCGCTACACGTCGAAAACTTGTAGAGGCCGGTTTACACGTAAGTAAAAACTTGTAGCTTTTTATTCTTAATTGGTACAGTTTCTAGGTGTTTAAATGAATGCATGAGGTAATTCATGCATTTTTTAATGAGAATATACTTGTGAGTGGTATCCTAACAAGAATAGTTTGAAAGTTACAGCGTGTTTAATACAGGTCGTATCAACGACCTTTCCTAACCCAATTTATGCCAGTACGTAGAGTCAGTACCGCAAGTATTTACCCACTAACCCTGCATAGGATTTATGCAGTTGACGCCTTTTCAAACTTAGTAGATCTAGATCAAGTTTATTAAACTGAAATTTATAGATCTAAGTACTGTCATTTTCAGATAAGTTTCCGAAGGAAATTCTGACCATTTTTAATATTTTTGCTGAAGTTTTTCAATAAGGGTAGATCTGGAATTGGGGGGAAAATGCTGGAATTTTCTTCTTTTCCGCTGGTGCTTTCCAAAAACACTTCTAGTTTTGAAACGGGTACAGTTTTTTAACCCTTTTAACCCTTTCCCAAATCACCTGCTACAAGTACACGTACGCATACAAGTTGGAAATCGAAACCTTCCCTAGATAGAAATGTGTACGTGTACGTGTAGTTACAAGTACATGTACACATACACGTACAAGTTTGAAATTGAAACCTCTCTAATGTCAGGAATAAGCTGTACATGCTGGATTCTTGAAAAATCATCTGATCAAAAGTCATTGAAGATAAACCAAAGTTTTGGTTTATCTTCAATAACTTTTTTATCAGTTGATTTTTCAAAAATCAAACATGTTCATCTAATGCATGACCTCTGTCCACCTTCTCTGCTTTAAACCGAATTCAAATCGGTCATGTATTAACAAAATTATTTAAGATTTTCTGAAATTATTGCATCACATGATTATCCACTGTGAAACCTGTTAAGTTTGTTGCAAAACTCCATTTATTTACTTATTTATTTATTTCAGAGTGAGTTTATCAGACAAAATTATCCCACACCTGATGTTAAACAGTTTAACGCTGTAAAGAAGAAGGTAAAGAGAAATAACTTGACTTGGTCCAATTTCAAAGCCTTTTAGTGAGCCAGGACTTTATGTTCAGGGAGCTAATGTCACAGCCCTAGTGTCGGCGTCGCATCTTCACTCGACAGACTTGAACTTGGTCTATATCTCAGACACTATCAGAGAAACAGCTTTGAATACTTCCTGCCAAGAGCTTGCGTTTGGGACCATGACCCATGATCATGGTCCATTCATGGAGTTTGACCTACTTTTTATACGCCCGAAGGGTCGTATTATGTTATGGCCCGGTCCGTCCGTCTGTCTGTCTGTCTGTCCGTCTGTCCGTTAGCAATTTCTTGTGTGCGCAACTCCTCCTACAGTTTTCATCGGAATTTGATCAAACTCGCCACAATGAATCTCCATGGTGTCTAGTTGTGCACACCGCTTACGGAATTCAGATAACTCGTTTCGTTCTTGAATTATCTGCCCTTGAATTTTAGAAAAATGCCCATTTTACTGACAAGCCCCTCTCGGGCGTATATGCGCCGCTTTGCAAGCTCTTGTTAAAACTTTAACCAGGCCTAAGTTTTAGGCACTATTAGAGATAGGGCCTTGATATTTCACACATGGATGCCTCTTGTCAAGACCTTTCATTTGGGACCATGAACTTTGACCTCTTGACCTTATGATCTTGGAGTTAAGCTATTTTTATGACATGCTCCTGTACATAGGCGAGCTATGTTGTCCGCGGACATTTCTTGTTTGAAGATCCCTTAAACATAGTAGTGTCAGTGATTATGGAATATAGTTGGTTTAGAATGGCAACAATTTAGTCCTAGTATTAGAAAGTACCGAAATTTTTACAAATGATTTCTTCATTTCCAGCAATGTTTTCTATTTTGAAAGACTAAAATGCAAAATTTTATTTACTTGAAATCAATGTCTGCAACATTTTCTAGCTCACCTGAGCACGAAGTGCTCAAGGTGAGCTATTGTGGTCGCTTTTTGTCCGTTGTCCGTCCGTCCGTCCATCTGTTCATCCGTCCATCCACAATTTCTTTCAACATCTTCTCCTAAACCATTGGACCAATTTTGACCAAACTTGGCAGGAATGTTCCTTGTGTGACACTTTCCAAAACTTGTTCGTGAATTTTTGATTTGTCAAAAAATGTGGGCGTGGCAGGGAGAAAGGGGCTTATCAGACTAGAAATCATAAGAAAATTCTTTAAAAATCAACCATTGGGCCCAATTTAACCAAACTCGGCAGGAATATTCCTTGAGTCACTCTTTTCAAAATTTGTTCACAAATTTTTATATTTGTCAAAAATTGTAGCCGTGGCAGGGAGAAAGGGGCTTATTAGACTTAGAGAAATCATAAGAAAATTCTTTAAAAATCAACCATTGGGCCAATTTGAACCATACTTTGCAGGAATGTGCCTTGAGTCATTCTTTTCAAAATTTGTTCACAATTTTTTTCATTTGTCAAAAATTGTGGCCGTGGCAGGGAAAAAGGGGCTTATCAGACTTGGAGAAATCATAAGAAAATTCTTTAAAAATCAACCATTGGGCCAATTTGAACCATACTTGGCAGGAATGTGCCTTAAGTCATTCTTTTCAAAATTTGTTCAGAAATTTTACATTTGAAAAAAAAAAACAAAAAAAAAACATGGCCGTGGCAGGGATAAAGGGGCTTATTAGACTTAGAGAAATCATAGAAAAATTCTCTAAAAATCAACCATTGGGCCAATTTGAACCAGACCTTGCAGGAATGTGCCTTGAGTCATTCTTTTCAAAATTTGTCCACAAATCTTTTCATTTGTTAAAAATTGTGGCCTTGGCAGGGAGAAAGGGGCTTATCAGACTTGGAGAAATCATAAGAAAATTCTTTAAAAATCAACCAATGGGCCAATTTTAAGCAGACTTTGCAGGAATGTTCTTTGAGTCTCTCTTTTCAAAATTTGTTCACAGTTTTTTTCATTTGTAAAAAACTGTGACTGTGGCAGGGAGAAAGGGGTTTATTAGAAAGAGAAATCATAAGAAAATTCCTTAAAAATCAACCATTGTGCCCAATTGAAGCAGACTTTGCTGGAAGGTTCCTTGAGTGACCCTTCTCAAAACATGTTCGCGGATTTTTGATTCGTCAAAAAATGTGGGTGTGGCAGGGAGGAAGGGGCTTATCGGACTTAAAGAAATCATAAGAAAATTCTTTAAGAATCAACCATTGTGCCCAATTGAACCAGACTTTACTGGAATGTTCCTTGAGTTACTCTTTTCAAAATGTGTTCACAAATTTTTCCATTGGTCAAAAAATGTGGGCATGGCAGGGAGGAAGGGCTTATCAGACTTAGAGAAATCATAAGAAAATTCTTTAAAAATAAATCATTGGGCCAATTTTCTATTTCCCTTATCTGTTGCTCTCAGGCTGGCCCCATGTTTATCTTATGTAAACAAATAAGGGATTAGCTTTAGCTTATCAGATGGTAATCTTTCACTAAATTCTATCAATCACAGACAAAATCTTGTTAATTGAGCCTATCATAAATGATCAATCTCTAACAGATCAGTATGCTTTGAAAATTAGCCCTATGTTGTATATTGCGAAATCATGAAATAATTGTTGAAAATTAACTAACTCAACAATTGTGCTAATTCATACCCAACCTTACAGGATCGATTGGAACAAAATTATTTCTTAATTGTTTCCAAACAGAAAGTCCTTATAAGTTTCATGGCTATGAACTTGACAAAATTGCCATTATCACTCTTGTCATCTTGATTCAGGTGAGCGATTTAGGACCATCATGGTCCTCTTGTTTTAATTTGGACCATCTAAAATTGTTCCGTCTTGTAGTAATGGTTAACCCTTTCCCAAACAAGACCTGGTTTTGACAACCCTAAAACTAAAGGTTTGAGAAAACATTGAAACAAAAGAAGAAACTGCTGATAATCAGCAGTTTCTCCTTTTGTCTCAATATTTTCTATGCCACATTTTACACAAATCTTATCTTTGATAACATCAATTTTGTCGTCTGTAACAGCTTTCAAATTGGACTACCATAAAATTTGTTGGGAAAAGGTTAATTCATATTTCTTGTTTCAGGTGAATATGAATAAAGATGGAATAGTTCTTACAGATCATGCTTCTCTTCTCTCTTTAATGGAAGTAATAGAGGTATTGTAATTGTGTTTATAATTTTTGGAAACAATTCATACCAATAAAACGCCAGTTCTTTTTGTCTGCCCCAAAAGGTAGTTGTTCTATGTCTGTCTGTCTGTCTGTATGTCCAAATCTGTTTACACAACTCTTCCTTTATGAATTTTGGTGGATTTTGGTTGACCTGTTTCCAAACAGTAATAATATAGCTGGTCCAAATTTGAAGTTTTTTGGTCAGCATAATTAGCTACCTGAGCAGGAAGTGCTAAAGGTGAACTATTGTGGTCACTCACCATGCGTTGCCCGTCACCTTTTTGGGTTTGTCACTCTAGCATTCACAAAAGTTGGCCAATCTTGATGAAACTTGTTCTTAAAAAAATCAACCATTGTGCTTATTTATACCCAACTTTACAGGATTGATTTTAACAAAATTGTTACTAAACTGTTTCAGAACAGAAAGTTCTTAGTTTTATGCCTTTGAATTTGGCAAAATTGCCCTTGTCACACTTTTCATCTTGGTTTAGGTGAGCAATTAGGACCATCATGCTCCTATTTTTCTCTCAGTAAGGCTTATCCTTTCCAAAACAAGATGTAGTTTAAATGGTCATATAAGAGACATCTTTGAAAAACATTAAAGCAAAAGAAGACAATTCGTGAACTTAGATCCGGGTCAAATGGCACGACACTTGTTGTACCCAAAAGTCGTACAAAAACATATGGAGGTCGCAGTTTCATGAATATTGCTCCGGAGTTGTTGAATTCTTTACCGTTCGAAATAAGAGCTATTTCTACAATTTCGTCTGTTAAGAAGTCATTAAAGACTCATTTATTTGTTCAGATCTATGGAAAGTGAATTTTTTTGTGTTTATATTATTTTCTTTTACGGCCTATAAAGCTATATTGGTATGTTTTATGTTATTATGTAGTTTTTTAGGAGAATTTTAGTTTGTAAAGCGCTTTTGAGCGTACACCTGTATGATAAAAGTGCTATATAAATATGGTATTTAATAGTAATAAAAAAAAATAATGCTGTTAACCAGCATTTTTATGCTCCCCGAAAAAATTTCGGGGGAGCATATAGTCGCCATGCTGTCCGTCCGTCCGTCCGTGTGTCCGTCCGTGTGTCCGTCCGTCCGTCCGTCCGTCCGTCCACAGCCATATCTCAGCAACCCTTGGACCAAATTCAATGAAACTTCACATGTGAACTCCCTGGGTCAATACCTAGGGACCTTTTTCTCCGTTTGTAAATTTAAGGCTGCGTCATGGAAAAAGGGGCCTTAGTGTAAAAATTAGTTTTTCTCTTATTTCTCTTCATCTAATAGGCAGAATTTAATGAAATTTTGTGCTTATGTAATAAATAGGATGTTCTAGACCATATTCTATAAATAAAGTGTGTACAAAAAAGCTGTCATGGGAAAAGGGGGCTTAATGTATGATAGTTTTTATTTTGTGACAAACACTTATTCGGGGAGCATTATCCGTCTGTGACGGCTCTTGTCTTCTTTTGCATCAAATAATTATTGTGCTTTCATGTACACAAATCCTATCTTTATCAACACCCATTTTGTTGTTTGCTACAGCTTTCAAATTGGAACAATATAAATCATTGCCATTTTGGAGAAGGTTTATGCTATTTATACCGATTCCATAATATTCCAATAGATTTGGCATAACATATGTGCAGTCTGGCTTTATTCTATACTGCCTGCTTCTTTTAATTTGACATAACAAGGGCCAATTTATCTTTCATAAATACCTATTACCTTTCAGATTCTCATGAGTGCCAATGCAGATAACCCTAACGATTCGTATGTAGAACTGGACCACAGATTTTGGCCACCATATATAGACCTGTTACTAAAATTTGATTTGATTGTACGACATCCAATACATCCCGGCAGGCGGATCAAGCTTACACCTTTCCATTTGTGATTTGTTACATAGCCCCAGATAAGAGGGAATGAAGGCCTTTCAAAATGAAATATTTATCTTATTGTTCATCAAACCATATGTTGTGGGTACTCATTAGAATCGTCTTGTTGAGACGATTCAAATGAGTACACACAACATATGGTTTGGATTCAAATCAACAAATGCAGAATATGTTCACCCTCTCTTATCTGTTGCTCTTTAAAATAAACTCAGGGTTCTCCGCAGAATATTTTGAAGCAGTAGTGGCATTGGTAAACCTTGAAACACATTGTGCTCATACAAATAATAGTGAATAAAAACATAATGGGAAAAGAAGAAATTGCTCAATTTGAGCAATTTCTTCTTTTTCCATAATGTTTTTATACAGAATTATTACATTTTATTTTATAAGAATGCATTATTTATCACTTTTTAACATGGAATATCTACAAATTCCCTTATTTGGTGACCTTTGTGATGAAATTAAGCTGTTGGGTAGTTTTGAAGCTGTAGGGGAATTGCACTGATTTGCATGAAGCTGTAGTGGGGCCGATACAGCTTATTGGGCTGGGGAGAACACTGATTAACTGTTACCATTTTATTAACCCATTCCCATATAATGATGCCCTTTGATATCACACAAGATAAAGGCTTGGGAAAACATTGTTGAAAATGAAGACATTGAGTTGACAAGTAGTTTCTTCATTTACAAAAATGTTTTCTACCCAGAAAGACATGAAAATCTACAATTTCATCCACAAGAGAAGAAATTGTCGCCTGCAACAATTTTGAATTTGAACTAGTCTAAAATTTAAATGGCTGGATGGGTTAAAAGGTGGAGTGTTCATTATTTTACCATTGTCTGTCCACTTATGTGTTCGTCGGTCAGTTTGTGTACTTGGACAACTGAATGTGAATGCTTTATTGTGCTTTAAATTTCTAGTCCTTTTAACCCTTTTCCAAATGACAAAATTTTGAAATTTGTTCCAAGTCAAGAGCTGCTGCAGAGGATATTAAAAATTGATTTTGATAAAAAAAAAGGATTTGCTTACAATATAGGCTAGCATAGAAAATATTGAGGTAAAAATGTTGCTTATCATAATTTTCCTCTTTTTCCTCATTGTTTTTCAAAGGCTTTTCTGTTACAGAAAGCTAGGTCTTGTTTGGAAAAAGGCTAACTAATAAAGCTCATATTTAGTTTGTTTGTCCAGTCACGATATTGTGACACATGTTTACAAATTTCAGCCATGTAAACAAAGGACAAAGTGTTCTTAACCCTTTCCCAAACAGCAACTTTTAGGGTAGTCTTATTCAAAATGTGCTGCAGACAACAAAATGTATGTTAACAAAGATCAAATTCTTTTAAAATAGAGCATGGAAAATATTGAGGCAAAAGGAGAAAATGCTGATCATCAGCATTTTCTTCTTTTGTGTCAATGTTTTCCCAAGCCTATCTTCTTAGCGACGTCAAAACCAGGCCTTGTTTGGGAAAAGGTTAATTTCTAATACAATTTTGCATGTGTTGGTTGGAATCTTGCAAGTGTGAGACGCCTGCAAGATTTGAACCATCACATGCAAAATTACTGTAGTTTGGAGTTTGATATTGTGTTATTTACCATGGTAAATTTTGTAAATGTGTGTCATAATATTGTACCGAGACTATAGTTTTTGAAGATGCTTTAGACAAATATGTGGATGTTTACATATAAATTCAGTCTTTGTGTAAAATATACCACAGAAAATATTGAAGCAAATGGAGGAAATGTTGAATATCAGCATTTTCTTACTTTGGCAAAATGTTTTTCCAAGTCTTATCAGCATTTACTTCTTTTGGTGCAATGTTTTCCAAGGAATGTTAGAACCAGTTTGTGCTGGGGAAAGGATCAATTATGAAGTTTTCACTTTTGAAAAATAGTTGTTTAAATCCATTCCCACACAATGACACTTTTTGCAAAATAAAGGCTTTTGAAAACATGGTAGAAAACGAACAAATAGCTTATGACAAGCAATTTCTTAATTGTCCACAATGTTTTCTACCCAGAATTAAGAAATGCCTTCACATTTTATTCATTCATTCTATATTGACATCAGCAACATCTTAAATTTGGACCAGTTTAAAATTTTGCCCTCTGGTATTTGTGTTACACATGCACTTCTTATATTACAAAAGAAAATGGTGGGCATACTATTTTCACCTTTTAATTTTTTAATTAGTCAAAAGCATTGTTTGGAAAATTCATTTGGTGCTTTCCATTAATTGAAAATGATATTGTCAAGTATACATGTGTACTTTTTTCTGACTGACAATTTCAGTAAATAAATAGTGTACAAAAAGTTGTATGATATGTAATAAAGTCAAAAAAGCAATTATTCAGGTTTTTGTCAATATTTATTTTGCTATTGAAAGTAAACTTCTTGTCATAGCGATCCCAGAATATTTAACCAATTCCCATATGATGACGCCTTTTGACACCCTTACAAGAAAAAGCTTGGGAAAACATTGTGGAAAATGAAGAAATTGCTTTTGATAAGCTATTTCTTCATTTACCACAATATTTTCTAGCTACAAATGGAAAGATTTTTAGATTTTCATCAACCTGAAATTGATGTCTGCAACATCTTTCAAATTGGAACAGTCAAAATTTTTGCCGTCTGGTAATGGGTAAAGTTTCAACAGGAACTACAGACAAAGATCGGTCTGCAACTAAACCTTTCCAAACCAACAAAACTTTAGGCTGGTCCAGTTTCAAAGGTTCTACAGAAGGCAAGGTAGTTGTTGAGAGATATGATTTGTGTAGAATTTAGCACAGAAAATACTGATGCAATAGGAGAAATTGCTGGTTATCCATTTTATTCAGCGCAGCAAATTGACTCTTTCCAAGCAGTGCCTGGTTTTGACATTTATGTCGCATAAAGTTTTGAAAATCATTTTAAGAAATTGATTGGGGTTTAACACCTCTTTTCAACTGATATGGTCATATCACGGTGGCTCAGGCTGGAGCACCTAACCATGGAATCATTTCATTTCTCATACCAGTACTACCACAACATTAATAAGAGCCTCCAGCTGCGCAGCCCTACAGGTTAACAATTACCAAACCATTGGTAGGACACAATTTTATCTGAAAGGATATTTGCTGAAACTTGGGATCGAACCCAGGACCTCATGAGTGAGAGTTTGATGCGCTACTAACTGTGCCATGGCCTGGGCTGATGGTTAACCCTTTCCCACACATTGACGCCTTTTGACTCCAAACACCATAATTGCTTTGGAAAACATGGTGAAAATGAAGAAATTGCTTGTGACAAGCAATTTCTTCATTTCCCACAATGTTTTCTGCACAAAAAGACCAACTTAAATTAAATTTCATTCATTTGAAATTGTCGTCTGCAACATCTTTGAATTTGGAACAGTCTGAAATTTTGTGGTTTGGGAAAGGGTTAATTGCCATATACAACTTGCCCAAATAAGCTCCTGTATTTTCAGTCTGTGAGTAGTTTTGTCAATGTCTACCTTTTCCCAAGCAAGTCCTGGTTTTGATGTGGCTATTGGAGATAGGATCTGAAAACAATGTGGGAAAAGAAAAAAATGCTGAAATCACATGACACAATAAATGCAGAAAATTGTCAATAATTTCCACACAGTGACGCCCCACAACATAAAGGATTGGGAAAACATTGTGGAAAATGAAGAAATTGTGTGTGCAGACAAGCAATCTCTTCATTTCCTACAATGTTTCAGACACATAAACAGCAAATTAGAATTCCTTTCGGTTTCCTTTGAAATTGTCATCTGCGACATCTTTGAATTTGGGCCAGTCTGAAATTTTGCCATCTGTTAATGGGTTGATATGTGACCGATTTGAAAATGGTGTGAATCAGAGAAGAAGGGAACATGGATTTTCTGGATTTGATGGATCTTTTAAATAACACCATGTGAACAAGTTATTGATTAACCCTTTCCCAAACGACAAAATTTAAGGGCGGTCCAAATTGAAAGATCCTGCAGACGACAAATTCAAGTGAATGGAATTTTTAATTTTTAGGTCTTTTTGGATGGAAAACATTGAGGGAAATGAAGAAATTGCTTGTCACAAGCAATTTCTTCATTTTCCACAATATTTTCCAAAGCCATTATCTTGTGGGGAGTCAAAAGAGTCATTGTGTGGTAATGGGTTAAGAACCAAGATATTGGTTGGTCATCAATAACTTTTTTTATCCTGGTTACACCTCAACACCAACATTTTCCAAAAAGGTACCTAGTTTGTAAAATGTTGACAGAGAAAACTTTGGAAAACATTTAGGGAAAAGAAGAGCCAGCTTTTTTCCTCCCGCGATTTTTTTCTGTGCTCTTTTGCATAATTTTGGGTTTTAATAGACTAATAGAATTGTCTTACAGAACTTTGTAATTTGACCCAGTCTGACACTTTGCTGTCTAGAAAGGGGTTAACTTTTTGTGCTGCTCTTAACCCTTTACCAAACAACAAACTTTCCAAAATTTCAATTCTGCTAACTTACTGCTGCAGACGGAAGTAGGTGAAAAATTTAAAAAAAAATGCAGTTACAAATTTCGTGTATGATATATCACAGAACATATTTGGACAAAAGGAGAAAAGTTCTTTTGGAGTTTTCCTTTTCGGTTGTATTTTACATCACGTCATATTAATTCCTTGCTTGCAGTTGCCGACAACAACAACAAACAAAAAAATAAAATAAAGACGCTTTTACAAACATTTTAAGCATATAAACAGCATTATGTCGGTAAGATACAATTGATTTTGGTATATTTTACAATAGAATTTAATGAAAGACTCGAACTTTGACAAGGTTACGGACTAAACTCTGGTAATTGAAATGCACCAATATCCGGGTAGCATATTACCCGGATACTATTGAAAATATTCTATCATTTAAATATTCTTTCATGTTTTGAAGATGAACCGAATGAAGCCTTATTTACTTTAATGTCCTCTTTTATTTTTGATTTTGTTAAACAGTTATTGTTATGTTTTTATGCTGTGATTATCATGTCATGTAAATGACCCTTGATTGGAAAATAAAACATATTCTATTCTATTCTATTCTATTCTATTTAGGCCTTTGTCGAGCCTTGACACATTCTGACAGTCGCTGATCATCTGTGTATATATATTAATGTGTTCTATTTACTTCTGTAAATTGCAAATTTTGCAAAAAAAACTTCAATTTCAATTATTTGTGCAGATGCAATGCTTTGGTTCTTCAATGAATAAAGACATTGATAAAAATGAAAGTTCAAAAGCTACCAAACTGAGACTATTGGTAAGACTATTGTTGAAAACATGTGACATCACGATACAATGTTTTGGTCAGCCTTGATAATCAGTTACCTGTATCATTTTGAGGGAATAGTCTAGACAGCTCCAGATGTTCCGAATGATGAGTTATGCGTGATATAACCTGGTTCCGAAAATCAAGTTTTCCAATTTTGATTAGTAATTTACAACTTCTAAAACTAATAAATAGATAAGAATGAGTGAAGACTTTTTATGCCCCCGATAGGGAGGCATCATAAATTTGACTTGTCCGTCCGTCTGTCTGTCCGTCATTCCGTCCAAAAACTTTAACATTGGCCATAACTTCCTTATTACTTAACATATTCGCTTCATACTTTACCACAACATTCCTTGGTACATTACCTTTCTGCAGGCACATACTTTGGTGACCTTGACCCCTGGATGACCTTGACCTTATGACGATCAAAGCGGTGTCGGGGGCATTGTCATCTTACAGTGACAGCTCTTGTTAAACTTTTATTTCAAATCCATAATCTATGTTGTTGGTACTCATTTGAATCGTCACACAGAGACAAATTAAAATTAATGAGTACCCACAACATGCAATTTGATTTAAACAGTTATTTAGATATTTCGTTGTGAAAAGCCATTTTGAAAAGCCATCACCCTCTCTTATCTGTAGCTCTGTCTAAATTATTTTAAATCTTATCATATTACACTGTTTTTCAGTTTCAGGGAACATTTGAAGAGTACTTCAAACAGCAAAAGGTAAATAGGGAACGATTTTATCCGGTTATTAAACCGTGACATAATTTTGATTCTTGAAAAAACAATAGTATTTCATTGGTGTTATAAAATCTCAGTGTCTGTGATGAATTTGACTATAGTCAGAGCTCCAGATAGGATGCGTATTTGCGTAAAATACGCATTGATTTGGTCTGAATACGCATTAACTTTTATAAAAATACGTACAAATACGCATTCAAAATAGTGAAAACGCATGTGATAATTGCCAGTTAGCGTATCAAGATCGGAAAATGTCGAGAAAAAACATACACTAGGAAATTCCAACAATTAACACAAACTTTTTGTCTGTAAAAAATAGGTTACGGCAGTCAGCTATCCGATATCTATTACAACTTTAATCAGCCAATCACAGTCTTGAATAATTGGGGAATACCAATTACGTCACCACTGTGACCAGCTGAGCGACAATCGGCTATTCCGTAGATCTACCGAATGATGCCGAGTGTTGTATTTGTTTGAATTTCAATCAATCGGTTATCTCCGTGAAAGCAAATCGTTACCCGATTTAACAGACCATTGCGTCAATCCGTAAATCGTAAATGGTAACTCGAAGGTGTTTGTTTTCTTTTAAACCGGCAAACGAGTAAATCCACTACTGAGCAGATCGTAACTTTAGGCGATTTTTGCCGATATTCGTTTTGAAATGGCCCTAAGAGAGTACACGATGGTAATCTTGTTCAGAAAAAAACATCGAAGAAACATACCGCGGTTAGATGGCCTCGAACCCGAAAATAAAAGTGGGTCGTTCCGGTCGGGTGTTCCTGTTTATTTTAGTCCTTTCCCGAACAAGAACGTAAATACGCCCTGCCTCAAAAAATTATCTGGAAATACACATTGGAAAAAATTCTGAGGGGTAAATACCCCTTGCCTCAAAAAATTATCTGGAGCTCTGATAGTCCCAACAAGACTGGGTTTTGGTTTCCCTAATAGAAAAAAAAAGACTTGGAAAAACATTAAGGCAAAAGAAGGAAATGCTGGTAACCAGCATTTCTCTTTTTGCCTCAATATTTTCTTTGCTTGATTATACACAAATTATATTTTTGAACATTGGTCTATTTTCATTTGCGATAGTTTTCATATTCGACCAGCAGAGCCCGGATGTCTGAGTCAGTAACTTTGAAGTCTGTCAATCCAAGGTTCTCAAATTAAAAACCCTTGCTTGGCCAATATCAATTCTGACATTTGACAAGTCATTTGTCTCTCACCAATGTGTGTTAATCATCTATGTGAGAGAGCAGCTGACTTGATATGAACAGTGAAATATTCCATTACGTTATGTCGTAGATGTACTTGTAGTTTTTTTGTGTTTTCTAAGTAAAGTATATTTTCAGAAAAAGGCGATAGATCAGCAGTTTTATTTACCCGAGAGGAAAGCGAAGGTTGATCAGATAGTGAAGACAATCGAGCATTGTGATGCTCCGGATACAGTGTATTGTATATGTAGGTCAACAGACGGGACACGCTTTATGATGTAAGTGAATGTAGTTATCCAAAATGAAATCTTTTATAGAGGAAAATTTAGAGATTTTTTGTCCCCTATTACAACTATCAACTACAAGGGTATATTATTGTTTGGTTTTAGATAACAGAGGCAGTATAGCTGTCCTTAAATCAACAATCCACAGTATCTCAAAATTTCGGAAGTTGATCTTTAAACATAATTATACACATTCCTAAATTTTGATTAACATGAAAACTTCAAGCATGTTCTTTAACAAACTCCAATAAAAACTTTTGAAAAGGAAAAAAATAGAGATTTTATAGCCCCCCACCCCTGCAACTTTCAATAGTTTTAGGCCGCGGTCATAGCGCAGTTGGTAGCGCATCTGCCTCTCATTCGAGAGGTCCTGGGTTCGATACCCGGCCACGGCAAATACTCTTACAGACAAAAATGTCACACATCAATGGTTTGATATTGTGAACCTATGTGGGGGAGCAGCTGGAGGCTCGGTAAGGGTGTTGTGGTAGTACTGGTGTGAGAAACGACAGGAATCCATGGTTAGGTGCTCCAGCCGCTGTGATATGACCTTAGTATTTGAAAACGGTGTAAAACCCCAATAAACCAAACTATCAATGGTTTATTGTTGTTGGGTTTAAATATATTTGTCCATGAATTGAAACAGTATCTCAAAATTTCTGAAGTCTTCTACAATGCCACCAATTTATTCATAATTACTGGTAACTGTATTTCAAACTTTGTCTTCTATCAAATGCTAACAGACAGGAATAGTACAGATATTTGGTCCGCTGTTTACTGTTAAGCCATTACCACACAGTAACTCCTTTTGACTCCCCACAAGATAATGGCTTTGGAAAACATCGTGGAAAATGAAGAAATTGCTTGTGACAAGCAATTTCTTCATTTCCCACAATGTTTTCTATGTAAAAAGACCAAAAGTTATAAAATTTCATTCACTTGAAATTGTCGTCTGCAGGAACTTTGAATTTGGATCACTCTAAAATTTTGTCGTTTGGTAATGGGTTAATATTTCTCTTTTCTTTAGAGCATGTGACAATTGTGAGGAGTGGTACCATGGAGACTGTATAGGAATTACAGAGAAGGATGCAGCCTTTATAAAACAGTATTATTGTGAGGCTTGTAAAGGTAAAGTATTTAACCTATTACCAGATGACAAATTTTGGACTGTTCCAACATGAAATGTGCTGCAGACGACAATTTCAAGTTGATGAAATTTTGAAAATCTTTCAATTTTGGGTTAGCAAACATTGTAGAAAATGAAGAAATTGCTTGTTACAAGCAATTTCTTCATTTTACATAATGTTTTCCCAAGCCTTTTCTTGTGAGGGAGTCAAAAAGCATCAATGTGGCAGTGTGCAGTAATGGGTTAATTTGGATTTGAGCATTGTTTACGATCTACCCATGAAGTAGTTAGAGCTATATTGATTTCTGCATGTCTCTCTTTCTATCAATCTTTTATGTATGATGATTTTCAAAACACATTACTAACAATTGCTGCTGAAACAACATCATAAACTTTATTTAATGATTATTGTAAATAGCAACATGATAAGTGACAATTGTCAATACAACTTTAGCAATAAAAATAGGATGCTATTTGAGAATTCCTCATGTACACATAGTTATCAACTTCTATTTTTTGTTGTCAATAGTTTTCACTTGTGTTTTCATACTATTTATCTACTTTATATTTGACAGACAAAGATCCAACTCTTAATACTCGATATAAACACAAGAAACACAAGGATAAAACAGAGAAGAAAATAAAAGCTTTAAAACCAGAAAAACTGGACAAAGCTGCAACTGAATATAAAGGCAAATTGAGGGAAAATGAGACGGTAAGTCATTGTTTGTAATCTTTGTTAATTAACACAAACATCGCTGGGTATGGCTTTAAAGGTTTGGGTAAACATTGATAATAATCAGCAATTTCTCCTTTACCCTCAAAATATTCTTATCTACAGTGATTTTTTACCTGCGCATCCTGCTACTTTTAACTCATAATTTGGTCTCTGGGATGCAAAGTTTTAATTCAAGCGAGTCCCAGGATGCAACAATTTTTACAGATTTCCTATTAAAAATAGTGTATTGGACTCACTAAACTAGTAGCTGGACTCATTGATATGGAATCTAGCGAGTCCCCAGGACTCACAGTCTTAGAATTGTAAAAATATCTCTGTATCTATAACAATAAACATACAGATTTTCTTCTACTAAAATCAATTATTTTGTCAGTTTTCAAATTAGACTTGTGTAAAATTTCACTGTTTTGGAAAGGGCCAAATTCTATATTTCCTCTGATTTAATATTGTGCAATCTTCACAACAAATTTTGATAAGAACTCATACTAGCCAGGTGGTCTACCAACATTGTAAACTTTCTAGGTTTAGATGGGACTTTGTTGGCCAAAGAATAAGAAACACAGGCTAACAGGCATTTTTGATAGTTTTGAACTAATTCTTGATAAGGATTTGACTCTATGCGTGTCCATTCTTTCTTCTGTTCATTCGTTTTGTGAGTCCATACAAAACTTAAGGTTCAGCAGTCATGAACACAAATGAATTAACCCTTCTCATGCTGTTCAAGTCAATTTACTGTTGTGACTAAAGTTTTGGCTGGTAGTATAGATTAAGATCAGCTTACACAGACATGCAGTCTGATCTTAGTCTAAACTGAATACTTCTCCATTTTTGTGGCAAAAACTTGAGCTAGTCTTATTGAAATGTCTCCTACATTGGTAGTTTGTTTTAATCAAAATTGAAACTCAGCAGCACAAAAGTAAAAAAGGCATAGCTGACAATATGCTTTCAACTCTTTCATTATCCATTGGTAGGGATTTGTAATACAACTGCATTGAAGATTTTGCTATAAATTTTGTAGGCAGAAGATTTACGTAAAAAATCAAGTCGGCGGTGTGGAGCGTGTCATGCTTGTTACAGAACTGAAGATTGTGGGAGATGTGATTTTTGTAAGGTAAGAATATAATATATTTTTATTTGACAACTTACTTTGCTGATCACATTTAACCCTTTCCCGAACAAGACCTGGTTTTGACATCCCTATAAGAAAAGGCTTGGGAAAACATTGAAACAAAAGAAGAAACTTCTGATAACCAGCGGTTTCTCCTTTTGTCTCAATATTTTCTGTGCCATATTTTACACAAATCCTCTCTTTAATAACATCAATTTTGTCATTTGTGGCAGTTTTTGAAGTGGATTACCCTAAAAATTTGTCGTTTGGGAAAGGGTTAAAAAATCCAATGCAATGCCTCATTTTGACAACCCTATGACAGTAGGTTTAAGAAAATGTTGTTAGAACAGCAAAAGATGCTGATCACTTACATTTATTTTTTCCATCAAGGATTTCTATGCTGTAAGTGGTAGTTTTTTGTAAAAAAAAATGTTTTTTCTGTTACAACATTTCAATTTAGACCATCATAATGCTGCTTTTCAACAAAAACCTTGTGACTGCAGCTTAAAACAAGCTGCAGTTACCAGGTTTTCATTAAAAAGCGATAAGAAATTGTATTTTGACATTTCAACAAAAAACATAGGGGCTTGACATTAATGAACTGTTTGTGTTGTATGTGAAACAACCATGGGACCTGTATTTTGTATTGTTACAGGACATGAGGAAATATGGAGGACCAAACAGAATCAGACAGAAGTGTCGACTCAGACAGTGCATGAACTTTGTAAGTTGTTGAATTTCTTTCATTTACTTTGCATAATTCGCAAATGCGACAAACACCTTGATGGTCTTCAATTACATTGCCATTCAATCAGTTATGCATAGAAAGTCTGAATTTTTAGCTCGACTTTTCGAAGAAAATGAGAGCTTATACTGTCACGTCGGCGTTGGCGTCGGCGTTGCAACCAAGGTTAAAGTTTTTTCAAACATCAATAACTTCTATACTATCAAAGGGATTCAACCCAAACTTGGAATACTTATTCACCATCACACCCTCTACCTTACTACCAGGGCCCATGACCCTGACTCCACTATATTTGGAGTTATGCCCCCTTTATACTAAGCAACTTAGAAAGTCGAGCACGCTGTCTTCGGACAGCTCTTGTTGTTATTTGGAAGAAAATAAAACGCTAGGTAACTATTGATATAATTAGTCATCAAATGTTTTCATTGAATTTTCAGTTAAACCCTCGACATTCTGACCAAAGCAGTTTGAAAGTTCCAGTTTTAAGATGTGGGACTTTTAAAGCAGTCGAACACATTTAGTAAAGAGCACATTAAATCAGGAATGACATTCTAGTTTGACTTTTCTGCAGTTTTCGAAATATATAACCTGTGCGAATTAATGAACTTTGACTGTATTTATCTTTGCATGATAGATACAATTCCATCAATGACATTGTTTACATTGGAAAAATATGTCAAATGTATAGTGCCCTCGCACCCCCAGTTTAGGGCATTCTATCAATGTGTTACAAAAAACGGTAAGGGGATTATATCCTATGGGGGTTTGTGACATGTCTCCTACATATGTTTATAGGGTATTGTGACTGGTAAAGCTACGGAGGCAGAAGAGAGATTGTTGTCGAGGCAGAGGTCAGATAATGAGTCATCATTCTATTCTGAATACTTGTGAGTAACTGTATGATTCATTAAAATGGATTTATCACTATTTTTAACCCTGTCCCAAACAAGAAAATTTTAGGGTGGTCCAATTTGATAGCTGCTTTAGAGGACAAAAACATGACATCAAAAGTAGATGTATGTGTTATAGGCAAAAGGAAAAAAATGTTGATCATCATCTTTGCCTCAATGTTTTCCCCAGCTTTTTCCTGTAGAGGCATCAAAGCGTCTATGTTTGGGAATGGGTTAAACAGTTTTCAGTCATATGGTGGCAACAAGAGCACCTAAGTTGCCTTACCAAGGATTCTTGTGGTTTCTGACAACAGTACTACCACAATATCCTTTCCTTGCTTCAAGCTGCTAATTCCACTTAAGGTAGAAGACCCATAATGAAAAACACCACTTTCTAGCCATACGAAATGCATCAAATTACACACACTTGTAAATACACTTCACATAAGTTGATTCAATGTGCCGGATTTCAAGATTATGCTTCAAAAAGAAAATAATTTACAAATATCATTTTACTCTATATCCATATGCAAGGGAGGTAATTTTGAACATTTTTGTCAAATGTTTTCATAAGTATGCATGAATTCAAAATTCTAAACTGAACAAAATGCTTATGTTTATATTTGGAATGGAAATGTAGCCCAGTTTAGGGATTACTGGCATTTTTCAAAATTCACGCTGGCTCTTTTGTGTTAATTGTGGGTCTTCTACCTTAAGTGTACAATTATCAGGCCATTGGATATAAGCAAATGTCAGAAAGGATACTGGCTTCAGCTAGGGATTGAATTCAGTGGTTGTATTTACCAACCAGTCTAATCCTAAGTGTTCCTTTATAATTACAATTACACAACGATCCATCTGACTGGTTGACTTAGACATATGTCTTGACCAACCAGATGGCTTGTTGTATAATTTTTCTTCAGAGAATCTATTTAGAAAGTTCTTTTCCCTATAAATATGAGGTTGAAGGGAAAGTATGAACCACCATTGGAAAAGGAAACTGCTTGTTTTTCTTGGCTTGGGTGTATTTAACTAAACAACTCTGGTGGTCTTCACATCCCTGCAAAGGATTATTTTCTGGGAAAAAATAGGCTAATGAAGAAATGTTGATAAATAGTATTTCAACTCATTCACAATGTTTTCTATACTTGAATTGATACAAATTCCATTATTTGCTAGATTTTTAGCGAGCCGGGACTTTATGTCCGGGGAGCTAATGTCACAGCCCTATTGTCGGCGTCGCGTCCCGTCTTCACTTGAAAAACTTTAACCTGGTCTATATCTCAGCACTATTAGAGATACAGCTTTGATATTTCACACATGGATAGTTCTCAACAAGACCTTTCATTTGAGACCATGACCTTTGACCTAGTGACCTTGACCTTGGAGTTTGACCTACTTTTAAAAAACTTTAACCTGGCCTATATCTCATGCAATATTATAGATAGAGCCTTGATATTTCACACATGGATACCTCCTGCCAAGACCTTTCATTTGTGACCATGACCTTTGACCTTGTGACCTTGACCTTGGAGTTTGACCTACTTTTAAAAATATAGCTTTTTTTGTGATAAGCTCTCATATAGGCGAGCTATGTTGTCCGCGGACAACTCTTGTTATGTATATATGTCATGTGTTTCTTCCTCTTCTATTAAAGACTTGAAAACATTGAAATCTTTTATTTTTATATTTTTAAGTTCTTAGGGTTTGCTATTCTGTAGGATTTTTGTTTGAGAACAAATTGTCAAAGACATCAAAACCAACAAATTATTGTGCTCAGAAATTACTGAACTATGAAAAGTGTCTCTAAGGATGTGCCATTGCCTGTCTGGTTTGTACATGTAATATCTACCCACTACAGGGGTTGTTTTATGATCAGAGCAACATTTAACCCTTTCCCAAACGGCAAAATTTTAGGGTGACCCACTTCAAAAACTGCCACAATGACAAAATAGAAGTTATTATGCCCCCTTTCGAAGAAAAAGGGGGTATATTGTTTTGCAAGTGTCGGTCGGTAGGTCGGTCCGTCCGTCTGTCCGTAGACCAAATCTTGTCCGGAGCATAACTCAAAAAGTATTAAAGATAGAATCATGAAACTTTACAGGTGGATAGATCTCATTATGGAGAGGTGCAGTGCACTAGAACTGTAACTCTGTCGATCAAATTTTTTGAGTTATTGCCCTTTGTTGATTTTATAACTTGATTCTTGTCCGGAGCATAACTCAAAAAGTATTAAAGGTAGAATCATGAAACTTTACAGGTGGATTGATCTCATTATGGAGAGGTGCAGTGCACAAGAACCGTAACTCTGCCGATCAAAATTTTGGAGTTATTGCCCTTTGTTGATTTTATAATTTGATTCTTGTCCAGAGCATAACTCAAAAAGTATGTAAGGTAGAATCATGAAACTTTACAGGTGGATAGATCTCATTATGGAGAGGTGCAGTGCACAAGAACTGTAACTCTGCTGATCATATTTTTGGAGTTTTTGCCCTTTGTTGATTTTCAATCTTGATTCTTGTCCGGAGCATAACTCAAAAATTATATAAGGTAGAATCATGAAACCTTACAGGTTAATAGCTCTAATTATGGAGAGGTGCAGTGCACAAGAACTGTAACTCTGCTGATCATATTTTTGGAGTTTTTGCCCTTTGTTGATTTTAAAAATTTATTCTTGTCCGGAGCACAACTCAAAAAGTATGTAAGGTAGAATCATGAAACTTTACAGGTGGATAGATCTTATTATGGAGAGGTGCAGTGCACAAGAACTGTAACTCTGCTGATCATATTTTTTGAGTTATTGCCCTTTGTTGATTTTAAAATTTTATTCTTGTCCGGAGCACAACTCAAAAAGTATGTAAGGTAGATTCATGAAACTTTACAGGTGGATAGATCTCATTATGGAGAGGTGCAGTGCACAAGAACCGTAGCTCTGGCGATCAAAATTTTGGAAATATTGCCCTTTGTTGATTTTATAACTTGATTCTTGTCCGGAGCACAACTCTAAAAGTATGTAAGGTAGAATCATGAAACTTTACAGGTGGATAGATTTCATTATGGAAAGGTGCAGTGCACAGGAACCATAACCTTGCTGATGAAATTCTTGGAGTTATGGCCCTTTGTTGAATTTACACTTAATTCTTAAAATTGCCTTTATCTCATGTCTTTTTACACATACAGGCTTGGTATCTCACACATAGATACCTCCTATCAACATCGTTCACATTTGACCATGACCTTGTGACCTTGACCTTGGAGTTTGACCTACTTTAAAAAAATTAAACCGGGCATATATCTCATGACCTATTACACATACAGTCTTGATATTTCACACATGGACACCTCCCACCAAGACCTTTCACAACTGACCATGACCTTGGACCTTGTGACCTTGACCTTGGAGTTTGACCTACTTTAAAAAATTTAACCGGGCATATATCTCATGACCTATTACACATACAGCCTTGATATTTCACACATGGACACCTCCTACCAAGACCTTTCACAATTGACCATGACGTTGGACCTTGTGACCTTGACCCTGGAGTTTGATCTACTTTTTAAAAACTTTAACCTGGCCGATATATCATGTCCTTTTACACATACAGCCTTGATATTTGACACATGGAAACCACCGATCAAGACCTATCACATATGACTATGACCTTGGACATTGTGACCCTGACCTTGGACTTTGACCTACTTCTATGATACATTAACCTGGCCTATGTTTCATGTCATTTTACACATACAGCCTTGATATTTGACACATGGACACCTACGACCAAGACCTTTCACATTTGACCATGACCTTGGACCTTGTGACCTTGACCTTGGTGTTTGACCTACTTCTATAATACATTAACTTGGCCTATATTTCATGTCATTTTACACATACAGCCTTGATATTTCACACGTGGTCACTTCCAACCAAGACATTTCAATTTTGACCATGGCCTTTGACCTTGACCTTGGAGTTTGACCTACTTTTAAAAAACTTAAATTAGGCCTATATCTGGTGTCCTGTTACCTATACAGTCTCGATATTTTATTCACATGGACACCTACTACCAAGACCTTTCACATTTGACCATGACCTTGACCTGTGTGGCCTTGACCTTTGATTTTTACATACTTTTAGAAATCTTTAACCTAGCCTTTATCTTATATCTTATTACACCTACAGCCTTGATATTTCATACATGGACACCTCCAACCAAGACCTTTCACATTTGACCATGACCTTGGCATTTGGCCTACTTTTAAAAACTTTAACCTGGCCTATATTTCATTTTACTTTTATGTATACAGCCTTGATATTTCACACATAGACACCTACTAAAACCTTTCATATCTGACCATGACCTTGGACCTTGTTAACTTGACCTTGGACTTTGACCTACATCAAATGTACGCCCTTGAGGGGGCATATATGTTTTACAAACATCTCTTGTTACTGATAGAATTTGTGTAAAATATGGCATAGAAAATATTGAGACAAAAGGAGAAACTGCTGGTTATCAGCAGTTTCTTCTTTTGTTTCAATATTTTCCCAAGCCTTTTCTATTGGGGACGTCAAAACAAGGTCTTGTTTGGGAAAGGGTTAAGAGGGGGTGAAGACATTCTAAAAAATATTTCAAATCCCAGCCCTATGTTGTAGGTACTCATTTGAATCGTCTCAGTGAGAGGATTCTTGTGAGTACCCACAACAAAGGGATTGATGAATATTAAGTGAAATGTTAAATTTTAAAAAAGCCATCACTCTCTCATCTGTAGATCTGAATTTTATGTATTTCTAGGACTGAAGAATCACAAGAAAATCTAGACCGACAAGAGAAGGTAAGCTTGGTGCAAGAGAATGTTTATAATAGACTAATTTCTATAGAATAATTCCTTGTCAACAAAATGAATAATTCAAAACGGACAAATTCTGGACCAGTTAAAAGGTGACGGAGCAAAAAATAGAGATACTGGAATTGGAGAGTTAGTATAAGAAATGGCCCTGGTCCTGCTGAATATAAATTTTGTTCCACGCAAATTGCCAATTTAAGAGACATTTTAATAGGTTTACTGTAAACCAGGAAATTATTTCGCGCTTTTTAAGTTAGCGTCTTTCGCGGGTGGGTGTGATCCGCGAACTTAAGACGCCGCGAATAGGCTACTTTCAATAAAACGCGAACTTTAATTGCTTTGATAGTTATTGTTTAAGGAAAACCTATGGGGAGATGTATTGTTTACACTAGACGTACAATAGTCCCAGCCGAAAATGACAGTGACGTAGGCTGATGTTTACTGCTGCAAAACCAATCAATTCGTCTGATTTGCACCGTTACAAATACGAGTTGATTGGTTGTCAAGTAGTAAACATTAGCCCACGTCACTGTTACCCCCTTTCGGCTGGTACTATTGTAATTGTTAGAATGTAAACAAAGAAAATAGCTTTTTCATATCAGGATGTATTGTCCACCCAAATTAACCCGGGACAACTTAATTTTCGTGTGCAAAGTCCGTTAGTTGAGTGCCTTAACAAAACATTGTCGAAGTGGGGTCATTACATATGCAGATGTCTCGGGTTAATCTTGCTGGACAATAAGCGAAAAGTTTTCTTTATGGGTCGTTCGGCATTCGAATGCCGAGTATGAAAGCAAACGTTGATTGGCATTAAAAACCTCGTATCTGTAGTTTGAAATTAGCCACGGCTACGAGGTTTGAATCGTCATTCGATGATATTGAATAAAACTGTCATTATCGCTTCTCGACGCTATAGGTAAGTAGGTGTGAAGTTAATGTAACGCTCAAATTCTATGCATTGTGTTACAAACTGTAATCCAGTATACTATAATGTGTGAAATAAAACAATGGATCGATTGAAACTTACTTCGACCATACTGTCAAAGGCGACTAGAATATCGTAAATACAGTCATTATTCAATATGTAATTATCCGATTATCCGGTTCCCCATATTATTCAACATATCAATTTTTCAATTCCCCATAGCGTGTTTTGTTTCGCGCGATTCGCGGACAGCATTGATCCGCGAACTTAAAATGCCACGAACAAGCCCGAGTGCATGAAAACGCGAACATTTCTTGACGCGAACTTATCCTGGTTTACAGTATCTGAATTTTTTGCCACAATGATTAAGCAGAAAGCAGTCAGTGTAGGCTAAAATCAGACTGCACATCTGTGCAGGTTTATCTTATTCTATACTATCTGCCAGTGAAAATTCAACTATGACTAATCATAAACAGGTTTTGCTTTTAAAATTAAAGTCTTTAACAAATTATTTTCCCGTCACACTTTCAGAAAAGAAAGAAAAAGTATTCAAGTAAAACAGAGAAAAATACTCCCAAGAAAAAACTGAAAGATAAGAAATCACCTACAAAGAAGAAGCAGGTATATTACCCCTTTCCTTAACCCTTTCCCAAACAAAATTTTAGGGTAATCCAATTTGAAAGCTGCTGCAGACGAAAAAGAATGATGATATTAAAGACATGATTTGTGTAAAATATGACACAGAAAATATTGAGACAAAAGGGGAAACTGCTGTTATCAGCAGTTTCTTCTTTTGTTTCAATGTTTTCCCAAGCCTTTTCTACTTGGGACGTCAAAATCAGGCCTTGTTTGGGAAAGGGTTAATAACAAGATTGTAGGATGTTCCAATGTGGAAGCATCTTCAGACAACCAAATGGGTGTAAGTATAGAAATGAAATCTGTATAAAATAACGCAAAAAGTATTTAGGCAAAAGGAGATATCTGCCTCTGTGTTTTCACAAGCATTTCAAATATGGAAAGCAACCCAGGTTTTGTTTAGGAAATAGTTTACACTTTACTTTTTTACAGTGTTTTGCCAACCTTACTGATCAGTATTAATGCCACATTATTTGTGAACAATATGTCTAAATTTCAAGTAAAACCTTTCAGTTTGGGAAAAGTTATAACACTTTTTTCCTTCCCCTTTAAAATCATCCAAAAGCGAGATACGAGGTTTTGCATTAACAATGACAATGTGTTTATATAGAAGAGAGATATATACGCAAGATTCTTGTGCCACAGTCTCATTTCTTTTTGTCCAAAGTGGTAGCCCTAAACTTCAAAAGTGTTTCTCAGTGATAAGTTTCTTCTTAATGAACATTATCATGTCCCATTGAACCCTCCATTAGCAATGATTTCTGTTTTTACAGAAGGGCAAGGACAAGCGTAACGAATTTGACTACGAGGATGTAAGAGTGGAGCCGGAAGACGACACGCCCAAACAGTGTCTGGGGCCTGGATGTACGGAGCATGCGCGCACAGGGTCAAAATACTGCTCAGATGAGTGTGGGCTCAAACTGGCTAAAAGGTAGGGTTGTTATTATTTCCCCAACAGCTAATACAGTCAAACCTCGATCTCTCGGGCACGGGCCTCTTCGAACACCACAGAAAATTCGAAATAGAATCTCAGTCCCGACACAATTTGTTCTTTATTCCTTATTTTCAAGCGCGGATAACTCGCACACCTCAGGATCGAACTTTCGAACACATTTTCCGGTCCCGTGCATTGATTTACAATATATTTCACCACATAAAGTCGAACAAAGGGTTTTCCAATAAATCTACCTGGCTTCTATTGTTTGTTTTCACACATATCGTCAGGTAATTTCTTTTTGACAGCTTCTTGTTTATCAATTAAACCTGTGCGTAACTATCACTTGTCATGAAAAATACACGTCTTTAATTACCATTTATTGGTTTTAATTGTATCATGATTGGGTCTTAATTGCAACCAAAGGTTAATTGATTGGGTCTTCATTCTGATTTTAACATTTGAAAACATCGTAACTACAGCTTAGCCGAGCTGCACTTACAGCATTCACAAACGTAGGCAGCTAGATCGTATAAACGAAGGAGTTTTGTAGAGAATTTGCTTTTATTTTATCATGTATATCTACGTAAATTATTTTGAAAGATTGATAATATGAAAATTTATTCTTTGTGATTAAAGATGTCCTTAGTTTCACGAATAAAGATATCTTATCGTATAAACATTTTTGTTCGTCATGCGAGTATTCCACATGTGTTTAAGTGTATCAAAAGTCGGAAATAACCTATTTTCGGACGGAACACATTTCCCCTTCTATACGACGTCGTCATGTCGAATTTTGGATGAGTCGAACTTCCGATATCTCGAACAAATTAAGGGGTCCCGTGGGTGTTCGAGAAACTGAAGTTTGACTGTATTTAGATTTTTCACACATTTCCACATATTGACACTCTTTTGACGCCCGCAAAATAAAGACTTTAAAAATCATTTTGGAAAATGAAGAAATTGCTTATGACAAGCAAATTCTTGCTGAATGACGAAATAATGTAAAATTTAATTCAATTGTTATTGTTGTCTGTAGAAGGTTTCAAATTGGTCAATCCTAAAATTTAGCATTTGGGAAAGGGTTAAAAGTTGTGGCTGATGACAAAAGGAATGCTCATAAATATAGAATTTTTAACTCGACTTTTCGAAGAAAATGAGAGCTTATGCTGTCCCCCGGGCATCGGCGTTGGCGTCAGTGTTGCAACAAAGGTTAAAGTTTTTTCAAACATATATAACTTCCTTACTATCAAAGGGATTCAACCCAAACTTGGAATACTTATTCACCATCACACCCTCTACCTTACTACCAGGGCCCATGACCCTGGCTCCACTATATTTGGAGTTCTGCCCCCTTTATACTAAGCAACTTAGAAAGTCGAGCGCGCTGTCTTCGGACAGCTCTTGTTGTAGAATGTAGATCTTAAGATATCAAGACAAAAGGTGAAAATGCTGGTTATCAGGATTTGAAATAACAAATATAAAATGCCTTTACCAACGCTTATCTGTTGTTCTGTTGTATTCCAGTCGCATCTATGAACTTCTCCCACCTAAGATTCAGCAATGGCAGAGTAGCCCATGTGTGGCGGAAGAGAAGAACAAAAGAATGTTGGAAAAGATTCGTCGTGAGCAGATGGAGACAAAACAGAAGCTGTTTGACCTTGACCTTAAACATCAGACACTGAACGAGCTCGTGGAGCGGGCAAAACAGATGACGGCTAACACAGACTCGGATAGTGAACAGGTGACTGATCATGCATGTTTGCTGGAGCTGCAGATAAGAGAGAGTGAACGCTTTTAAAATTGCGCTTTCTTGTGGGTACTCATTTGAATTGTCTCAACACCATTGAGTACCCACAACTTTGGGTTTGATTAAGATTAAATGAAATTTTGCAAAACCTCACCTGTAGCTCTGCAGTCTAGGACTGGTGATTCAGAGGAATTCACTGGTGGTGAACTCGGCCAAAGCGTGGGACGTTTTTTTGCGATCATTGTATTCCGTCGGTGTTGTTATAAAATATTGTAACTACGGCTTCGATAAAGCCGTAGTTATGAGATTTTATAACAACACCGACGGTTTGTTAATACATATCAGTAAACCCGGTCTATTTTTAGAACAAATTCATTGTTATTAGAAAAACTATCCAATCAGATCTTTAAACTCGCATTTAAACACAAAATATCTGTACCTTGTTGTAGCGAAAAACGCCCATCGCTTTGGCCAAATTCACCACCAGTGACGAGGATATGTTAGTGTTATTGAGATTCGACCTATAAATTCTTTATCATGTCCCTATCAATTATACCAGATTTTGGTGTCCCAAAAAGAAAAGGCTTGGGTGATATGGGTTTTACCATGTATTGTCATGTATCTTTTACCTAAATAAAATCTATCTATCTAAAATATTCAGGCATAAGAAGAAAATGCAGATAATCAGCATTTTCTCATGCCTCAATATTTTTTGGGCTTTATTTTACACAAATGGTATCTCTATCAAAACCTATTTTGTTGCCTACAGCAGCAGCTTTTAGAGTAGACCACCCTTAATATTTTTCCTTTGGGAAAGGGTTAAAAATCAACATTAATACTTATACAAATGTCATATACAATGTTTCAGGTTGCAGATTCAGAAGATGAGACAGAGTATGTGATGTTTTGTGTGACCTGTGGTCAAGAGGTCAACCAGAAAGTGGCTCTTAAACATATGGAAAAGTGCTTTGCTAAGGTCAGTATATAGTGGAAAAATTTCCTGTCTGAGATTGGCTGATTACTTAAATTTATAAGATTAAATTTTGAAAATCTTTCAAATTTATTAGCTCACCTGAGCACGAACTGCTCAAGGTGAGCTATTGTGGTCGCTTTTTGTCCGTCGTCCGTCCGTCTGTCCGTCCGTCTGTGCACAATTTGTTGTTACCACTCTAGCATCTACAAATATTGACCAATCTTGACCAAACTTGGTCAAAACATGTATAACCATAAGTTCTCGGATGAGTTTGATTTTGAGTCAGATTGGATTAGGAGGTCCAGAGTTATGTGCCCTTGAACATCAAAAATGGCTAGTTTTGACTTTGTTACCACTCTAGTATCTACAAATATTGACCAATCTTAACCAAACTTGGTCAAAACATGTATGACCATAGGTTCTCGGATGAGTTTGATTTTGAGTCAGATCAGACTAGAAAGTCCGGAGTTATGTGCCCTTGAACGTTAAAAATGGCCAGTTTTGACTTTGTTACCACTCTAGTATCTACAAATATTGACCAATCTTAACCAAACTTAGTCAAAATATGTATGACCATAGGTTCTCAGATGAGTTCGATATTGAGTCAAATCGGACAAGGAAGTCCGGAGTTATGTGCCCTTGAACGTCAAAAATGGCTAGTTTTGACTTTGTTACCACTCTAGTATCTACAAATATTGACTAATCTTAACCAAACTTGGTAAAAATATGTATGACCATAAGTTCTCGGATGAGTTCGATTTTGAGTCAGATCGGACTAGGAAGTCTGGAGTTATGTGCCCTTGAACATCAAAAATGGCTAGTTTTGACTTTGTTACCACTCTAGCATCTACAAATTTTCGATTTTCAGTGTGATAGGAGCAGGAAGTCTGGAGTTATGTGCCCTTGAATTTGACAAAATTGCTGTTTTCGACTTTGTTTACACTGTAGCATCTACATTTATTGACTAATCAAGACAAAACTTGGTCACAATATTGGTGACCATAAGATCCTTGATGACTTAAATTTTCAGCTTGATTTGGCCAGTTATTGGCCCTTTAATTTCATAAAATTACTATTTTCGTCTTTATTTTCTCTCTAACAAACAAATATGGACCAATCAAGACACAACTTTGTCGCAATGTTGGTGACCATGATATCTTAAATGTTTTTATTTGTCAGATTGATTGGACTTAAAAAACAGAGTTGTGTGCCCTTGACGGTTACAAAATTGCCATTTTCTACTTTGTTTTCTCTCAAACAGCAATAAATATTAACCAATGAAAAAAACTTGGACGTAATGTTGATTAGAATATCTTTATCAGAACAGAGTTATGTGCCCTTTACTGTGACGAAATTGTTGTTTTCTTCCACTTTGTTTTTACTGTAACAGCTACAAAAATTGATCATTCAAGATTATGAAAGCAGTTATAGCTGGATCATAATCTCGCATCTTAAATTATGTGCTCTTGAACTTGACAACATTGGGACTTTCATTCTATCTAGGTGCAGGTGAGCGATTAAGGACCATCATGGTCCTCTTGTTGATATATTCTGATTTATTACTAACTCACAATTCTGATTGTGTTATACATATACCCTTTAGCATTCTCCAAAAGACCACCCACATTTTTCATGAGCGCAATTCCTCCTAAATGGCTAGATGGATGTGGATCAAAATTTACATGAATGATCAACATGACATGGACGTTGGCATTAAGCAATTTCTTGTATATTTTGCTCTCTCCCACTCCTTTCTTTCCAATGAATATGTATAAAATTTTGTAGTCTGTATAGAAGGTTACATTTGATCAGATGAACTTAACAATTACATTCCAGTTTGAAGCCCAGACATCATTTGGTTCCATATACAAGACTCGTATCGAGGGTAACTCCATGTTTTGTGATTTCTACAACAGCCAACAGAAAACTTACTGTAAACGATTGAAAGTTTTGTGTCCAGAACATACTAAAGAACCCAGGGTAAGAGGATACTTGTACTTTCTCCGTATAATCGGAGCAAAAGATATTAGGGGGTAATAAAGGCTTTTCAAAATGCAATATTTCATTTATTGTTGATCCAACCCCATGTTGTGAGCACTCTTGGGACAATTCAAATGAGTACCCACAACATAGGGTTTGGATTTGAAAATAACAAATTTAGAGTGCCTTTACCCAGGTTTACCTGTTGCTCTGCCTGAATGTGTTAAATTGATAGTCTTAGTATTGTATCTTGTTGCCATACATGGAATTCTTAGTCTCTATCAATCCAGTGGTGTGGTTGTGAGTTTGAAACTCGGCTCGTCTGCCATGCAGCAGTTCTAGTTTTGTTTTTCAACTTAAAGGTCTCGGCAGAGGAAGTGTGTGGTTATCCCATTGTAACAGATGTATTTCAAGAGATGGGTGAACTGTGTAGGATAGCCAAGAGAAAATGTACCAAACATTACTGTTGGGAGAAATGTCGGAGAGCTCAGATTGAAGGAAAAATAGAAAAGCATTGGGAAAACATTGAAGGATAAGAAGAAAATGCTGACAATCAGCATTTTCTCCTTTTTCTTCAATAATTTTAACCTTTCAGTAGGTTAACAAGTGGAAGAATTCTGCTTTTTCGCTACATAATATTTGTGTGGCTTGGAAAATTGTTGTGTAAACCTTAAAGGGATCACATTACATAAGTTTTACCTTGAAATATAGAAAAATTTACTGATGCAGTTCATTTTAAATTCTAGGTCTCAGCAGAGGAAGTATGTGGTTATCCCATTGCAAATAATGTTGGCAAAATAAATTGATGTGTTGATTCAATTTCTGCCTTACAATATCAAATTTTTCAAAACAGCTGTTTTTCAACTTAAAGGTCTCGGCAGAGGAAGTGTGTGGTTATCCCATTGTAACAGATGTATTTCAAGAGACTGGTGAACTGTGTAGGATAGCCAAGAGAAAATGTACCAAACATTACTGTTGGGAGAAATGTAGGAGAGCACAGATTGAAGGAAAAATAGAAAAGCATTGGGAAAACATTGAGGAAAAAGAAGAAAATGCTGACAATCAGCATTTTCTCCTTTTCCTTCAATATTTTCACCCATTCAATAACTCAACAAGCAGGAAAATTCTGCTCTTTCGCTACATAATATTCGTGTGGCTTGGAAAATTGTGATGCGTAAACCTTAAAGGGATCACATTACATAAGTTCTACCTTGAAATATAGAAAAATTTACTGATGCAGTTCTTTGAAATTTGCAGGTCTCGGCAGAGGAAGTATGTAGTTATCCCATCGTTACAGATGTATTTCAAGAGACTGGTGAACTATGTAGGAAAGCCAAGAGAAAATGTACCAAACATTACTGTTGGGAGAAATGTTGTAGAGCAAAGAGCGATAGAAACATAATGAAAAGCTAAATGGAAAAACTTCGAGGAAAAAGAAGAAAATGCTGACAATCAGCATTTTCTTCTTTTCCTTCAATATTTTCAACCTTTCAAAAAGTTAACAAGTGGAAGAATTCTGCTTTTTCATTACATAATGATTGTTTCGCCTGAAAATTGTGTTGTGTAAATTTAAAAGTGGCTACATTAATGGAGTTTTGCCTTACAATATCAATTTTTTTAAAACAGCTGTTTTTTCAACTTTAAGGTCTCGGCAGAGGAAGTGTGTGGTTATCCCATTGTAACAGATGTATTTCAAGAAACGGGAGAACTGTGTAGGATAGCCAAGAGAAAATGTACCAAACATTACTGTTGGGAGAAATGTCGTAGAGCACAGATTGATCTAGAAAGGGTCAGACAGGTTTGGAGATTTGTTATTACTTCATACACTTTTCAAGAGTTCAAACCCAGAGCCCTGATAGCTTAGTCAGTAATGTTTCCAAACATGACCTGGTTTTGACGTCCCTAATTGAAAAGGCATGGGAAAGCATTGAGGCAAATTAAGAAATTGCTGATAATCAGCAATTTCTCCTTTTGCCTCAATATTTTCTCTGCTATATTACGTGCAATTCATGTCTATCAACATCCATTTTGTCGTCTGCAGCATCTTTGAAATTGGAACACCCCAAAATGTTGTCGTTTGGAAAAGGGTTAACCCTTGTCATGCTGAATTTAAAGAGGTGGACACTATAGAATAAGACCTGACTGCAATTATGTGGTCTTATTCTATTTTGTATGCCAAAAATCCTTTCTGACATTTGACTAAAGTCCTGTCTCTCACAAATTAATGATAACCCATTCCCACACAGTGACGCTTTTTGACGCCCCTCAAGAAAAAGGCTTGGGAAAACATTGTGGAAAATGAAGAAATTGCTTGTGACAAGCAATTTCTTCATTTGCCACAATGTTTTCTATCCCAAAAGTTACAAAATGTCAAAATTTTGTCAGAATCAAGATGTCGTCTTCAGCTTCTTTTAATTTGGAAAAGCTTAGAATTTTGTTGTTTAGGAATGGGTGAATCGTCTATGAGCTGCTGGTGGCTCAGATATAATGTTTTGTTCGTTCTGATGCGAGAAATGCCATCAATTAACGTTTTCTTTTAAATGTAAGTTTTCCCAAATTTGATGTCGAAATCGGGTCTCGTTTGGGTAAGTGATACCAATGGTATAAATTTTCTCAACCTTTACTTACAGTGGATGAAGATAGACGAGCTGTTTGAACAAGAGAGGAACGTTCGTCACACAATCTCTAACAGAATGGGTGTATTAGGACTCATGTTACATCAGGCTGTGGATCATAATCCTCTAAACCCCATAATGGTGCCTGACTTTGATTGAAAATTCTTAAAACATCACTTAAAGACTGGGTTTGTTAGGACACAATGCTACATCAAGATGATAACCCTTTAAATCAAAGGGCCACGGCCATAGCACAGTTAGTAGTGCACCAGACTCTCACTCATGAGGTCTTGGGTTCGATATCCTTTCCAGCGGCGGATCCAGGATTTCTGTGAAGGGAGTTCGGACATTCTAAAGGGAGTTCGGACATGCAAAAGGGGGTTCGTTTTCCTAGTTTTATGCAATTTTGGCTGAATTTCTGCATGAAAATGAAATAATCAGGCTATGGACGGGTCGAACCCCCTCTGGATCCGCCACTGCTTTGTGACAAAATTGTTACCCACCAATGGTTTGATAATCGTTAACCTAGGTGGTCGAGCAGCTGGAGGCATGATAATGATGGTGTGGTAATACTAGTATGAGAAATGACAGGAATCCATGGCTAGGTGCTCAAGCCACCACAATATGACCACAGCACTTGCAAGAGGCTTTAAACCCCAATCAATTAATCTTTAAATCCCATCATGTTGCGGATTTTGATTGAACAGCATGCAGCATACTCGAACATCTGACTTCACCTTTATGAGTCGTTTTCAAAATTCGCAGGTTTTTCAGACCAGTAAATTTTGAAAATTTATCGTGAAATTTTTTGCTCTTTATTATTGTAATCTGTTGTCATATACTTAGAGTCAAGTTTAAAAGCTTTTTACACCCTGATTTATGGATTTGGAGCGTGTAATCCAATCATTAAGAAGGGTACCAGGCGAAAAATGTCTTTGGTGTTCCAGTTGTTTAAATATGCAATGCATATAGTTTTAATGTTTATTCATAACCTTTTTCATCATTTTACATAATAATAAGCCAATGGCTAATAACTAGTTGGAAATTAAATTGTTGTAAAATCTTTTTTAGCAAATTATTTACAGTATTGTAACTCCTGTTGCAAAATAACAAAGAATCAAGCCTTTCCTTCTCAAATATTTTCATTTAAATCAAAACTTTCCAAAAACTGTCCACTGTAAACATTAGTTTGTCCTATTTGCTGTATAAAACTGGTACATTTGATGTTGTTGTTAGATTACTTTTGCTAGAAAATGAGTAAAATATTACTGGAACACCAAAGACATAAGCAGAACACCAAAGACAATAATGTAACACCAAAGACAAAATGCCTTTTTTAAATTTTAACATAAGGTTTATTATCTTTTAACATCAAATTGAAACTCTTTCAACAGTAACATAGAACATAAAATGAAATAATTGAAAATGGACTAGAAAGAACATATTAACCCTTTCCCAAACAGCAAATTTTCAAAATTTCCATTTCAAAAACTGCTGCAGACGACAAATGGACCTTGTTTAAGATAAAATTTGTATATAATATAACGCAGAAAATATTCAGGCAAAAGGAGAAACTGTTGGTTATCAGCAGTTTCTTCTTTTGTCTCAATGTTTTCCCAAGCTGTTTCTGTTAGGGACGTCAAAACCAGGTCTTCTTTGGGAAAGGGTTAACTTTGCGATCTATCACCGAAAAGTAATGAAACTTTGTGTATCAATAACACTGATAAAACATAAAAACGTTTGCTTACATCAAATCAAACAAAACATAACTCTGTTTTCTTTTTAACGAAAATTAAAATGACAGTGATCAAACCTCAAAGCCAACAATGAGCAAGCATTTAAGAAAAGACCCCTATAAGATTTTATAACAACATGGTTCTAAAAATTCTTTGCTCGCATGAATTCTGACAAGAATTCAAGCTACTTTCTCGAAATTGCTACAATTCATGTAGAAGCTTACAGAGAATAACAAGGATCAAGATCAGACTGTGTGTATACACAAGCTGATCTGGATCTATGTTGTTCTGATTACGATAAGGGTCCATTTTCATGATCCCATTTCAAACCTTTGTCAATATACCCACTTTACAGGAATGCCATAGAATAGAAGTTATTCTATAAATTTGTATATTATAAATGTCATATTGTTTTACCAAAAGAGAAAAGAGCAAATTCGAAAACTGACTGGCACGATTTACTCAAATATTGGACAAGTGAAGATTGTGCCGAGAGAAATATTGCAAGTCTATAGCACTATAGCGTCACCAAATATATATGACATTTATGGTATACATGTAATCTTAAATATGTAACTTGTCACATGATTGATGTGCAGAGTCTCAAAGTAGATTTACTCCAAACACTTTACAGCATCTTCCCACTCCTTGCTATTAACAGAATAATGAGATGAACTTCCCTCAATAAGTTTTGGTTCTTGTATTACTGATATTAGGTTTTCATAGTCATACCAATGTTTGTCCTTGATTTTTTTAGGCCAAAAAAACTTGTTTTCAGCTTTTCGACCAACACGATGCATACACTCAATAAATAAATCATTTTCTCCGCTCTCCTCCACATAACCTGGGTATAATTTGCCGAGATATTTAAGGATAACATATTTCCCAATGTAGCAATTTGGTGCATGTATTTCCCTGTCACTAAGACTTTGGTCAGCTGATGCCAAGTTCCTATTGTCATCTTCAGAGGCAGTCAGTGACACTATTGGTACAAAGTGATTAGGTACCCAGTGTTCCACAAGAAGATCATCCCTAGTTGATGTCCACAAAATGCTCACAGGTATTTTCTCTGACAATGGTTTTTCCAAAGGCAATACTTTCCTATTCAAGTGTCTGCGAATTATGTTGCTTCCAAGATCTGGATAAACAGAATATATTGGAACTCCTAATACAGATGCAAGCGCATGTATTTGCCATATGCCCATGTAGGACTTGTCTTTTGAAACTGCCATTACTTCTTGTTCATATAAAGTTTCAACTTGATTGTCATTAAGCATTGTCCCAGGTATAAATGTGTCAGAATACTGAGCATATTGCATTTTCATATTGTCATGTTGATTTTCTGAATTATCTGTTTGCAAGTAGCGATTATCAAGGTATTTAACCTTGTTCCTAACAAGTTCCCATACTATTCTGACTCTCATTTCTTCAACCTGTGAGGGTTCTCCAAATGCAAGCACACTGCCACTTGAGGGTAGACAATTTCCATCAGTGGCCACTTCAACTGGGTACATATGTTCAAATGGTTTGACAAAGTCTTGTGGAATGTATTTATTTGCCTCTTCATCTATTGATAAACCGTTTTCTGTAATAGACACACATTTTGTTCCTATCTGATATTTCGATAGTTTGTTTTCAGTCTCCTGGCAGGAAATCTCTAACTGTGCATATGAAGAACATTTACTCATTTGCTTGAGGCAATGCTTGAACTCTGTTTTGCGTATTGCACTATTATGTTTGTTGGGTTTTTCTTGTTTCTTCTCTGATGGCTTTGTTGTTCCCGGATGGTTAGCTGTCTGTTTCCTATGCTTCTTACTTATACCTGTGCCATTATCCTTGATATTTAGTAAATTACTGTATCTTACTCCATGCCCATTACAATTGTCATCACCTTCAAATTTACAGCTCAAGTCACGATAACCTATTCTTCCTTTGTCTTCAACAAACACTTGGTGTAATTTCATTGTACCTGGGACACTTTGCAGCTTCACACTATCTATCACGCATTGCTCTTTGTTAATCATGTCATCATCTACAGTGTATATATCTGTCTTACTATCATGGTGTACGTTTGCGAAATCCTTTGCACATGTTATGTCATTTCCATATTTAACATACGAATCAGCTACTCGTTTTACTGTTCCACCTACTGCGTCTGGGATACCCTTTCCATGGCCAGATTCAAAAAAGGACCACTTGACAGACTTGAATCCAAAAGACTCCGGTTCTGATGTCAGGAGATAGAAGTTAGCTTTCTGTCTATATTGGGATGTAGGTCCGTCACTGAAAAACTCTACTTTGTTTACATGTGGGAACTTAGTCTTTAATGACTGCATCACTGGTTTCAAGTGTGCCCATATAGCACTTGGCCCATGAATGAGTGAATCAGATACTGTGCAAAATGTTTTACTATAGTTCTGACCTACATATACAATGCCTGTTTGTAATGTTATTTGTTTCCTTGAGGCACCAAAGTGCATACTTTGAATTTCCTTTGACATTTTACATACATAATTTTCAGAGAAATCAACATGAATAATACACTCATCTTCAGCCAGACTCTCGCGTTTTTCTTTGTAGTATTTGAATTGATGTCTACTGTTAAAATTGTGCTTCATGTATCGTTCAAGCTGATTGTCGAATTTGTCATATAGAGTGTCAACTGTTCCGTGTACCTCTTCTTTGACTGTGTATGTTACCTCCTTTTGCTCTGTTTTGTTATTTTTCTTAATGGTTCGTGTCTCTTTCCTGGTCCGCCATTCAAACCACACTATATCATCACTTAATACATCTTTGTTCTTGTCCAATTGTTCATTCGAACAGTCTTGGCAGTCACTGTACATGCATGCGTGATTATCTGTTGAACAAACTTTGTTTTCGACAAATGTATCCAGATCTGCTGTATTGATTGCTTTTGCTTTGAATAACCCATTTATCATAAATTGTGTGTTTTCACATAGTTTACATAGACACGTGTTTCTATCTCGTTCTGTAGGAAATACCACCCAAAATGGTCTTAATCTTGTGAACACACTATAACTGATCTTCAATTTATTCTCCATCAGGAACTTTGCATGGAGTGATTTAATATTATCAAGTAGGATTCTCCTCTGCATCTTTTTCTTTGCCTTTGTCAATGTGTTTTTCTTTCCAGGACATATTCTAGAGTTGTCATCTCGAATATAGAAATTAACTACTTTATGACATAATCTCTTCGTCAAACATGTTCTCTCAGCACCTGGATTAACATTTGAAGATGACCTATACTTCATTCCGAGCAAGTGGATTGCCTCTGTCTTCAATTTATACTTTTTCAAAATGTTCATATTGATATTTCTGGTAAAGTTTTAAAGCTTCTGTCTCTTTTTGGCACTGTTGTACTTTTCTCTTAGGCTGTCTAGTAGTACATTATGAAATAACAACTTTTGGTGGATTGTTTTCTTTGATGAGTTATTAAGTATTCTTTTTGTTCTGGTTCTCGGTGTATCATCATCATTGTTTTGTGTGACTCTGTATTTTTCTCTTTGCCATCTTTTCCTGTACATGTTTACTCTTTTCTTCTGAATTTCGATATCATGTTTTAGAATTAAATTGTCCTTCATGAATTTTGATTTCTGTCTATTTGTCTTCTTTTCTCGGGTAAGCTTTTGAGTACTCTTTGGTGGATTACTTTTCACTATTTCTGGTGAATCAGGGGTTTTCTGTACTTCATCCTGTTTTAGTTTCTTCCGGTATTTTCTCTTACTTATACGCCACATTCTTCTGGCATGACGCTGTTCTCTCTCTGTCATACTGCTCACCGACTTTCTTTTCATCTTTTCTAGATCTTCACGATATTTTTGCTTCCTAGAGTCAAGATACTTTTGCCTTCTCTGTGGGTCCGCATCTCTTCTCATTCTATACCGCCTTTGGCGTTCTGCTTTAGAGAGCTTTGATTTCTGAAAAATGAAAAAGTGTTTCAATGACGTGTAAGTGAACACCCATAAGCCGTCCCCAACGACAAATTTCTTATTGGTCCAAAAAAGCTGCTGCAGAAGAAACATGCCGACGTTTCTGAAAATAGAATGTATACAACTCGAAAGCGACAATAATTTTAAAGAAAAGCCAAAAATCTCGTTGATAAAGAGTTTTTTTCTTCTTTTCCCATGATAATGTATATCCAACATCCTACATAATCGACAAAACTTGTGTGTATTTGGGCAGAGGGTTTGTGAAACAAAAATGCTCCCGAATTGGCCAATGTTAAGTATTCGGACAAACAGACGAATAGACGGATAGAAGAATAGACAGACAGACGGACATTAGCAAAACAATATGTCCTGAGCTTTCGATAGGGGCATAAAAATGTACAAAATACTTGGAACGTACTAGAAATTATATATGGCATTACTTTCGGTATGGTTTTCATCTAACAAATGAACAAATGTTTTGAAATCCTTGTGTATATATGTATTTCTGTTTCCAAATCTTGTGACAATCACTGATAAAATCTTTATTTAACTGTGGAAACATTCATATAGCATCACTTTAAATTGACAGTTATTTAGTATTCCAGTGTTTGTCTCTGGTGTTCCGGTCTACACTGGAACACCAAGGACTGGAACACCAAAGACAAATTCAGCATAATTTGCAAAAATATAAACATGGGTGGGGTGTGCGTCAAAATCTATTACTAAAACATATACTGCACTCAAAGTCATATAAACCAGCCAAAGTATGAAACAGACTTACGTCTAAAAAGTACTAAAAAAGGCGTCATCCCAAAGACAAGGAAAAAAAGTACTGTATCAGATACTCACCTTCATTTTCAATTTATTGTCAATAGACACGATGAATTCTTTCTCCCGCCATTTTTACATGTGGTTGAAGAGTAGCTCTTCAAAAGGAGGTGCAAACTGTGTTTATTCGCAGGATCAAATTGCCACATACAAGACTTTTTAGGCATTGGAACACCAAAGACACAAATGTGTGGGACAAGGATAAATGTTATTTTTTCTATATCAATTTCTTTGTTACAATGACATTTATTGTACCATAAGTGTAATAAAACATATTGTCTACCCAAATCACAAATAAATATGCATTGATTTGGGTTACAAATAGTAATTTGGATTGGTTGAAATTGATAGGGGTAGCAGTGGGACAAAGGAAATTCAATCACTCCAGGCAATAAAACACAAAAAAAATCTCATTAAAACATGTAAGATGCTAGCTTTTTATGTTTGTTTCAAACAATTGCATTGATATCAATTAGTTAGAAACATAATTGTTTCATGTATCACTCAAATGCAAGAGGTATATCGCCTGGACAAGAAAACCTGCGAATTTTGAAAACGACTCTTATACAGACTGATCTTTGTCATGGTGGATAATCATGTGATGTAACAATTTCAGAAAATCTTCAATAATTTTGTTAATACTTGACCCATTTGAATTCGGTTTGAAGCAGAGAAGGTGGACAGACGTCACGCATTAGTTAAACGTGTTAGATTTTTGAAAAATCAACTGATAAAAAAGTTATTGAAGATAAACCAAAATATTGGTTTATCTTAAATAACTTTTTCATCAGTTGATTTTTCAAAAATCAACTACATACAACTTATTCCTGGTATTTTCTGCCCTTCTCTGCTTCAAACCGAATTCAAATTGGTCAAGTATTAAGGGGGAATGCTCCAGTTTCCTAAATTTTTTTCCAATAATAGAATTTATTTATATTTTGTATGTTGAAATTACATGTTATTACCAATTGAAAAATGAAATAAAAATGGATGGTAAGCGATCTTGTTTGAATTTTATAGGCATTCGTATCACATACCCATACAGCGAAAAAATGCACAATTTCTTGTACCTGTTCAAGGTCACTAAAATGATAATGAAATGCTGTATTATCATCGTTTAGTCTCGAAAACGGATTTAAAGTAAAGTCTTACATTTAATAAGAACAGAAAACCCAAAATATGTGCTATTATAAACGCGTAAATGTATAAAACAGCATGCTAACGTGTTCAGTTAGATCAACGAAGCTGGAGTGTTTTATGTCAAAATTTGCATATTTTTATGCCCCCGATAGGGAGGCATCATAAATTTGACTTGTCAGTCCGTCCGTCTGTCTGTCCGTCATTCCGTCCAAAAACTTTAACATTGGCCATAACTTCCTTATTACTTAACATATTCGCTTCATACTTTACCACAACATTCCTTGGTACATTACCTTTCTGTAGGCACATACTTTGGTGACCTTGACCCCTGGATGACCTTGACCTTGAACATAGATTGGCCATAATTTAAAATCAAAGCATTGTCATCTTACAGTGACAGCTCTTGTTGGAAATATTTCAAGTTCTACATAATAGAATCTGATAAAACACCATCATTGTATTAAGCAACATGTCGTGGTAATAATTCAAAAAGAAAATGTATAGGTCAGCGCACTAATTAGTGAAATACAGCAATTATTATCAGCTACACATGAATAAAATGATGCAAAACAGTGGTAACTGCATACACACTTACGACTGTCTTGCTCTAATAATCGATTTCCATCTTGAGGAAATCAGTTTTGCATAATAAATACACTTTTACCGTCGACAATGGTAAATTGTAATGATGTGTTATATTATTGAAAATATGGTAGCGAAACATATTGGTACAAAACATTTAATTTACTACATTAATGACCGAGTGTTCCGAAAATCTGGAGCATTCCCCCTTAAGAAAACTATTGGTGATTTTCTGAAATTCTGAGTCACATGATTATCCACCCTGTTTGTGTGAACTACATGCTGAGCTAAATTTATAGCACTTTAACATTTTGCGACAAATTGGGGAAGTTTGGGTAAATGTTACATCAGTTGTTCATCATAACTCTTTTACCCATAACCAGACAGTAGTATTTCAGACTGGTTCGAGTTCAAAGGTGTTGAAAACAACAATATCAAGTGCATAGAATTTTACATTCTTTGGTGTTTTTGTGTTTATAAAACAATGTGGTAAATGAAGAAATTGCTTCTCAGAAGCAATTTCTTCATTTTCCACAATGTTTTCCAAAGCCTATATTTTGTAAAGCATCACTGTTTTGAATGGGTTAAACCTTCTAATGGTCAAGAAAGCTCAAAGGTGTTGCAAACGACAAATTCACTCAGAAGGTCAGAATGATATCTGTACATGTATTTGATAGGGTCGAAAATATTGAAGAAAATGGAGAAGATGCTGGTAATCAGCATTTTCTTCCTTTTCATCAACATTTTCCCTTGCTTTAACTCTTTCGATGCCAAATTTCCTGGAATTGTCCTATTTCCAGTGCCAAATTTTGGAAGATTCATTAGAGGGCTTATCAGTTTATGGAATAGTAAAAAATCGTTGTTTGATGATATTCAGCTGAAACTTTCAGGAATTATTGCACATAAATTGTTTTGCCTAATAGCATACTTTTTACCAGGCAGTTTGATCAGATGACCTTGACCTTGAATGACCTCATTTAGCTATTGTGTGAAAGTCGCTGATTGGCGACATTGGCAGTCTTCCTATGGGTCGCTTTTTGGCGACATTGGCAGCAAAAGTTAACAGTGAAATGTGTCTAGACACATCATTATTTCCCAAAACAAAACCTTATTAGGACGACCCTATTCCCAATAGCAAAAAAGCAGCATTTGAACCAAGATCTGGAAAAGGGACTCTTACGGCATTTGAGATCAACACAGATTCAGATCAGCCTGTGCATATACACAGTCTAATTAAAATCAATGCTGTTCTGTAATTTTGACCAGTCTAAAATGTTGCCATAAGAAAATAACAAATAAGACTTCGTTATTCAATGTTTCAGTTTAATCAATTATGAAGAAACCGAGTGTGTTTAACATTTATTTCAAAAACATGTACACATATAAACATACAGAAAAAAATAAATAACTTAAAAGTCCATATCAAATTCTGTTATTTGTTTATACATATGTGGGTAAAGAAAGTCTTTTGATTCCTGTAATGAGACCCATTTATACTCGGATACATTGTCAAATACTGCCACATCCCCCTGCCTGTAAAGTGCCTTGAAGTAGAACAGCTGAAAAATATGATAAATATTGTGAGAAAATGAGCTTGGTGAAATTAAAATGTACTGAAATGACCAATTGATGGACTTAAAAACTTACTGATATATATTGAGATTTCTTAATATGTTTTAGGATAAGGCATTCTTTAGAACAAGATTTTTAAGACGCTCAATGGGAGGCGCCATTACTCTTTACTTCGTGCGAAACCCCTTGGTTAACTCTGTAGAAACAATATAAGAGAGAATTGATGTAGTTGTTCCGACTGCTCCATGGTACCATAGTAATGCTCAATACTTCATACGAATGACGTCATCATGAATTCATGACGTCATTTGTATGAAGTATAGAGCATTTGGAACACCTTGGTCAGAATCTATTTCTTAAAAACGTTTTACCTAAAACATCTTAGGAAATCTTAAAAAATCTCGCTCTAAAGAAAGCGCCTCTGGTCTCTTCTGATATGAGGACGCAACCATGCTACATTTAGTAGCATATCAGACCCTCAATCAAGAGGTTCGATCCAGGCTGGCTGAACAAAGCCCAGGTAACTTAGATCTAGTTGATAATGTCTACCAATGCAGGTGTCATGGGTTTGATACCCTGCTTGGCCATTATCCCATTACTGCATAGTGACACCTTTTGACTCCCTAATAAGGCAAGGCTTGGGAAAACATTGTGGAATATGGTGAAATTGCTTGTCACAAGCAATTCCTTCATATTCCACAATGTTTTGTAGCCCAAAGTGGAACGATTCTTGAAATTTCACCAACTTGTAATTGTTGTCTGCAACACCTTTCATATTTGAACAGTCCAAAATAGTGTCATTTGGGAAAGGATTAACCTTTCTGACACATAATTCATTTGTCTCTCACCATCAAATCATCTAATCAAGAGAGCAGCTGGAGGCTCAGAATGGATATTTTGTTAGTTTAAGTTTAGAGAAACGCAAGGAATTCATAGGAGCCCCAGCCGCCACAATATGATCAAAGGCAGTTTAAACTAGCGTTAAACCCCATTCATTCCATCGATCCCGAACAGCAGCTAATTTCCTGTCTAACATAAGTCTCCCACCAATGGGTAGACGATCACAAATCTATGCGGCGAAAGGAGGCTTGTGATAGTACTTGTGACATGAACCCATATTTCGATTCTCCAGTTGCTACCATATCATTGCGATACTGTTAAAAGAGGCGTTAAACAGCATCCAATGAATCAATCTTTGGATATGAAAAGTTTGGGGGAAGCATTGAGGCATTAGATTGAAATATTGATGACCAACATTTTCTTTTCTCACAATACTTTCTGGTCTATAATGTACCAAAATTCTAGTTTATAGTCCAGGAAACTAACTGTCTTGTCTTGGGGTCTTCATTGTTAGTCGCATAGACAACAACTTTCACATTTATAACTTTTCCACCAATATTTTCTCTGCTATCATTGAGTAAATTTTTACTTTTGCAAGACTTGTGGCTGGAAATGGTATAAAATATTTTTCAAGACTGGCAAGAGGAAGACATGTAGACAGTTAATGACAGATACCTTAACACCATACTCGTTGAACGAGTGAGGTAGTTTATAGTCAGAATAACCACAAGGTGCATTGCCCATAAATGTTGCCTGAATGTCGTCCCCACATTTGGTACTCAGAGCTCTCTCTGCTGCCTGGAAAACATAACACAGGGACAAAATGTTACAAACCGGATTTAGGAACAAGGAAAATGATAAAGTGATTTGCCGATTACCAAACAGCAAAATTTCAAGTTGGTCCAATTTGGAAGCTCGTAAAATGACAAAATGGGTAGTACCTAACCTAGAATTTGTGAATATTATAGAATCGAAATATTGAGGCAAAAGAAGAAAATGCTGATTATCAGTATTTCCTTCTTTTGCCTTGATATTTTCCCATGCCAGTTCTATAAGGGACATCAGAAGTAAGGTAGTTTATAGTCGGAATAACCACAAGGTGCATTGCCCATAACATGCCTGGATGTCGTCCCCACATTTGGTACTCAGAGCTCTCTCAGCTGCCGGTAAAACATATAAGACAATGTTACATAATAAATACAGATACACCATACTCATTGAACGAGTGAGGCAGTTTAAAATCAGAGTACCCACAAGGTGCATTGCCCATAAATGTTGCCTGAATGTCGTCCCCACATTTGGTGCTCAGAGCTCTCTCTGCTGCCTGGAAAGCAAGACGCACAATGACATAATGTTACAAAGAAGATCTGGAAACAATAGAGATCTGCAACAAAGTGATTAACCCATTACCAGACGGCAAAATTCTGGGACAAAATGTTGATGTAGTAAGGATTTGTGTGAAATGTAAATAACACAGAAAATATTGAGGCACAAGGCCCTTTCCAAAATAACAAAATTTTAGGCTGGCCAAAATTCTAAGCTGGTGCAGCCAACAAAATTGATGTTTAACAAGATGTGTTTGTGAAACACTAATGCCCCCGAAAAGTCCAATGTTGAAGATATTTTCCACTTTCTTTTTTCATATCCTTGTCATGATGATTTCAGAAAACGTTTCATCAGTTTCAAATTCCGTAATCGTCCATCTATGTTTAAATGCATTGATCTATTAACTTCAAATGATAAGAAAATGCTCACAAATACTGCTTAGTGCTATCTTTGTTAAGTTTGCTACTTCCAAAAGAATTGAATTATTGTAAAATGTATCTTTTTTTTTTCACTCTCCTTTTAAGATATTAGTAAACTAATTTCATTTTCTTTCCTTCCTTTCTTCTAAATGTGTTTCTTACATCCATATATCGTTGTTGTAAATGCAAAACCTTGTATCTCGTTTTTGGAAAATTTTAAAGGGGAGGGAAAAATGTGTAGTAACTTTTCCCAAACTGAAATGTCTTACTTGAAATTTGGACATATTGTTCACAAATAATGTGTCAATAATACTGATCAGTAAAAATATCTCAAAACCTGCAAGAATCTTCTACACTGGGCACACAAGTTTGTACTTTGAAAATCGCGCCAATCGACATAAGAGCTTTTGCATTTACACAGACGATATGTATCACGTTTTGTTAATATTTTGTATTTTGTAAAAAAAACGATGTACTATGTACAAGTTTTGCTAATAAATTGATCTGTTCTGTTCTGTTCTATTAACTTTTCAGGCAGACACGAGTTAAACAATATGTCCCCGATCTTTTGTTGCGGGGGCATAAAAAGATAGGATTTGTATGCAATAAAGTTCAGCAAATAATAGAGCAAAAGGGGAAAATGCTGTTATCAGCATAATGCATTTTCTTCCTTTGCCTCAATATTTCCCAAGCATTTTCTCTATGGACATGGAAACTCAGTATTGATTTGGGAAAGGTTGACACATTACCAACAACAACATTTGGAGATGTCCAAATTCAAAGAAGTCCCAGACGACAATTTGCAGTGAAAGATATTTGAAATTTTTTTATCACACCAAGTACAAATTATTGTGGGAAATGAAGAAATTGGTTATCACTAGCAATTTCTTCATTTTCCACAATGACTGTTTTCCAAAGCCTTTATTTTGTGGAAGTCAAAGTGTCATTATGGCGGAAAGGGTTAACCCATTACTGCAAAGTGACGCCTTTTGACTCCCTTACAAGAAAAAACTTGGGAAAACATTGTGGAAAATGAAGAAATTGCTTGTCACAAGCAATTTCTTCATTTTCCACAATATTTCCTAACCCAAAATGGAAATATTTTGAAAATTTCATCAACTTGAAATTGTCGTCTGGTACGGCTTTCAAATCGGAAAAGTCCAAAACTTTGTCGTCTGGTAAAGGGTTAAAGTTGCTTTACCTCTCTCATAGATTCCCCCTCCTTGACTTGAATGTTAGGTAGACCCCACACTGATTCAGAATTCTCAAACTTATATTTTACAATAAGGAAAAGTTTCTCCTCAAGTTTTCTGTTTAAACTGGTGTCATTTGCTTCGTCTTCTGAAATAGACGTAATTAAACAGATTGGATCATGTCTTTTGGATCAATTAAAATTCTGTTGCCATGCCTTTAAACTCATTTTCATGATATTATAGTGTCAATTACTGCATCACAATTGTTATTTGGCATTATCCAATGAAAGTCTACACCAATAATGATACCATGCTCGATAACACACCCAAACAATGATAATCATCCAATGAAATCAAGTTTGCTAACACATTAATTTAACAGCAATTTTATATCAGTTAACAGTGACACATGACATTTAAGGCAAATATAAAATTGCATCAGAAAATTAGATTGTTGTGCCTTTTAAAGCCAACAACTGGATAACAAAATCTTCAAAAGGTCTCGAGATTGGGCTTTCAAAACTAGAACTGTCGCAAAGCGGACAAATACCCCCACTAGCACCTTGTCACTGAAAAAAGTGCTATAGATCAAAAGGTTCTTTAGTTGGAGCAGGGAAACAGATTTTAAACAAAGTCCAATTGTGACCTTGACCTTTGACCTTTGTGACCCAAAAACAATAGGGCACCTCCTTGGGTCATGGGCAACAACTGTGTAAAGTTTCATTATCCTAGGCCAACCGGTTCATGACTTAGAGCACGGAAACGGTTTTTAAACAAATTCTGATTGTGACCTTGACCTTTGACCTTTGTGACCCAAAAACAATAGGACCCCTCCTTGGGTCATGGGCAACAAGTGTGTAAAGTTTTATGATCCTAGGTCAACCGGTTCATGACTTAGAGCACGGAAACGGATTTTAAACAAAGTCCGATTGTGACCTTGACCTTTGACCTTCGTGACCAAAAAACAATAGGGCACCTCCTTGGGTCATGGGCAACAACTGTGTAAAGTTTCATGATCCTAGGTCAACCGGTTCATGACTTAGAGCACGGAAACGGATTTTAAACAAAGTCCGATTGTGACCTTGACCTTTGACCTTCGTGACCCAAAAACAATAGGGCACCTCCTTGGGTCATGGGCAACAATTGTGTAAAGTTTCATGATCCTAGGTCAACCGGTTCATGAGTTAGAGCACGGAAACGAAAAAGTCTACGGACGGACGGACGGACGGACGGACAGACAGACAGACATGGTGAAACCAATATAACCCCTCTACTTCGTAGGTGGGGGGTATAATAAGAGAAGGAAATTGTTTAGTAATAAACCTTGACCCATGGGTAGAGAGTAAAGTCTAACCCATTATCAGTCACCACAATTTTAGACTTGTCCAAATTCAAAGATGTGACAGGTGAAAATCTAAAATGAATTTACAGTTTTAGGTCTTTTTAGGTAGAAACATTGAAGAAAATGAAGAAATTGCTTGTCACAAGCAATTTGTTCATTTTCCACAATGTTTTCCAAAGCTATCATCTGTAAGGGCATCAAAAGCAGTCACTGTGTGGAAACGGAATAATTAAAGTATGATGAAATACCTGTTACTCTGGGTGCTAATTTAAAATTATCATATGTAGCTTGCCATTGATCTTCATAATCCAGGGCTGACACTATACCCGCCTTCACTCCTGCTTTTCTGTAAAAACACAAAGTCAAAAAGATCATAATTATTGAATTTTAACCCTTTCCCAAATGGCAAAATATAAAAAAAAGGATGTGCCCATAACCATCAATTGGCCTCAATATTCATTTGTATTGTGTTAAAATTCACATTTGCCATTATCAGCACCATAATATTTTTTACATCTTTGGCAGATTTCAATTTGGATTAGTCTATTTATAAGAAGAGGTTAAAAGGAGGCCAGCAATGCTGAACTTTCAACCTGAAAACTGGAAAAGGTAAAAAAAAATCCGCAAAAATTAATGTAATGGTAATGAAACTTTGCCTAATGAGTAATGATGATATTGATAACCTTCTTTTCTCCAAATGTTTTTCTTCGTATCACTAAAAGAAGTGTTTTGGATTAATTGGAAATCCTTTTCCAAACAAGACTTGGTAGTTACTCCTATTATTTTCTTACTCTTTACACAAAAGTATGTCTTTATCAACATCTATTTTTTTGTTTGCAGTATCATTCAAATTAGAAAAGTCTAAATTCTTGCCATTTGGGAAATAGCTGGTGACCAGCATTTTCTCTTCTTGTCTCAATGTTTTTTAAAGCCTCTTTTAAAGGGATGACAAAGGTCTTGTTTGGGAAAGAAATAAATGGAAAATTTAAACTCACTCTTTCTTGATTGTAATCTCGTGGTCTGACAGTAGACTGTCATTCAAATCTAATTTGTCAACATAGGCTTTGAATTTGTGTTCCATTTCTGTCATTTCACGCGTAATGACCGGATATCTTTGAAGATACACTGCACTGTGTAACTGCCATGATTTCACATTATCAGCTGTTGTAGTTAAGTGTTTGGTAAGCCATTTCTGGGTGTCTGGAATAATAAACATGATAAACATTTTTCTATATCATTTATCCTTTCTCAAACTAAACTTTAGAGTGGTCATATTTAGTTGCAATAATGTAACCGTAACCTTTTTTGAATTTTGATCTGGGTTTCGGTAACAATTCCTTCCTATTTGTTGCAATTGAGCAGGTGCTGGAATGATTCATTCCAGCAAGGCTAGCAAAGTCAAACTTCAAAATAAGCAATGGAATGTAGTAAGAATGTTACATGCCAACAGGTCAACCATTTTTCTGTCAATCCAGCATGGATTTATATGGAACATTTTACTGATTCATGAATCCGACTTCTTCAAATAGCCATATACAGAACTACAGATAAGAGGGGGTGAAGAATTTCTAACTTTTTTTATAAATTTCAAATCCAAACCCTATGTTGTGGGTAGCCTACTCATTTAGATTGTCTCCACGAGACGATTCTAATGAGTATCCACAACATAGTGTTTGATGAAATTTTAGTGAAATATTTGTTTTTGAAAAGTCATCACCCCCTCTTATCTGGAGCTCTGCATATACATTTTTAAAGTCAGAAACTCAACATCTCATTTGTAGTGATATTCTTATAATATTATAGAAATTATGTAGGGTCTATTAAGTACTACAGGGTTATCATATATGAGCATTTTCCAAACGACCATTTCAATTGACCATTTGACCACCAATCAACCAGTATTGACCTCTATTGACCGATTTAAACCAGTATTGACCGTCAACCCAGTCAATACTCATATTGTCAATATTATTGATCGGTTGATTGCCAACCCTGGAATGTCAACAGTGGCATCTAGTTAGAAGTAAGAAATGCCGAAGTTTCCATCATTTCCTTAACAATTGTTGGTTGAAAATCCTGTGTAGCAATTTAGCGCTAAGAATTTAAGCTTCTAAAAATACAGCACATATCCGAAATTGGTATGTCCGGAAATATGGTTACTATACTCTAATTAACGAATTCCTACCAATCGTTTATTGTTTTACAAAACTTTGTCAATATTTTGGTTAATTAGTGTACAGGATTAAAAATAATCCCAACCAGTAGTTTTATATCCTGTTCTATTGGATGATATCTGTATTTTTTTAAGTAGAGCTCGTCTCAAGGGCGCAGCCATCTTGGAAAATAAAAAAAAAACTATGGTGGATTGGAACTACCAAAAGTCTTTTACAGCGTTGCGCTAGCTTTGACAATGACTGTGTAGAATGAAAAATATATAATGTTACAGTAAGATTGTGAAATCAGGGATTTCGCAAAATCACTAAAACTCTCACGAAATTCGTGAAATCCCCATTTCACTTCTAAAGTAATTTCACGAAATCACTAAAATTTTTAGGGATTTCCTGAAATTACTGTAAAAATGCCTCAGTTATTTCATGAAATCCCTAGATGCCATTACTTGATATTATAAATAAAATACAGCGTTTTTAAAATGGTTAATGAACTTGAACGTTAGTCATACATACTAGTAATGTACAACACAGCTGATCATCATGATAAAATAACTATTGGAAAGTTATAACATGCTCATGCATTTTTAAATGAATTTAGACATTTCGACATGATAAAAAATGTTTTAAAAAATGTTAAACAAGCAGGTCACACAGTGGAGATTGTGCATCATGGAATGTATATAGACGAGGACAAAAAATTAATCTCGATTCTGGTCAAATATTTTGGAAAAAAAATTATGTCTGTGTCAATTTTCAAAAGGTTTATTGCATGTAGCACGCCTTACTGAGCACTTTTTTCAGATATAATTTATGACTTATTTGTGGAATCATTATACTTTTTCCCAAAATTTATCCTAACCGGCTAGAAAACAAAATGATTACGACTATGGCCAAATCATACATAAGAAATTATGCAATAACTTTCTTATTTATTAGTCAAGTTACAAGCGGATTTATCAGATGTATGACTTATTTGAAAACTCCACGTGCTTTTCTCAAAAATTGATCCCAACTGGCCAGAAAAACGATCTGAATTTCTGTCGTTTTTCTGGTCGTTTTGGGATCAACTCTTTCAAAACGTACATAGAGGTTTCAAGTAAGCCATACATCAGAGTATTAAGAGCTAAGAAAGGCGGGATACATGAAACAAATCGTTTGAAAATTGATGCAGAGATAAGACACTTATTGCACAATGTCTTACCTGAAGCGAAGCAAATTTGGCCGTAGTTTTACCCATCCCATCATGCACAATCTCCACCGTCGATCATGTCTTCCCTAGCCCTACAATGTCTGTAAACACATTACTTATTTGGACAATTTAGACTATTGTGACATCTACTATTACAAAGTCGTTTGGCTTTTAAACACTTGCACTTGTTTGTTTGACAATGTTTCTTTCCCTTGTTGCAATCACAACGAAAGAATCCTTGTCCATCAGAAGCTGTAGATTTTAGAGCCTGTCGAAGTGTGGTTATACAGTCCATGTCAATATTCTTGTCAATCAACAGTCGCTGTGGGCAGAGATCAAACTGATTCCTGGCATACTTGCCTTTCAGCACACCAGCTTTCACCGCAATTATGTACATGTCATTTTCATCCCGATCAACAATTACTCCAAGGATATTTCTTGGGTTGCCTCTACCTCTGTCAACCATTGGAATGGACACAGCGACATTATCTCTAGTCTCATCCACATTCAAGTCAATACGAGAGCGCTTCACCATCCTTTCTCCCTGTACAAGCTGAGCCTCTCGCGCTCTTTTATGCTGATGGGTGATATCCTGAAGCCGTATGTCAAGGAGTGAAGAAGTTAAAGTGACATTTCAGAATTTTTTGTAATAAATTTTACTTTTATTTTTATCTGAAAGAGCATATTTCCTTATGAAACTTCTGAAAATTTCAAGCCAAAATATTGCGCCGTTTACGAGAAATTTATATTTTTGTGTTAAAATTGAACAAATTGTTGTGGACAACAGTTCGGATTTATATGCAATTTATCGATTATGTCTCAACTTTAAATGCGTGTTTCTCGCTTATTGACAACAACTTAAAAAAACTAATAGTATTTATACTCATTAGAATAACCAATCTTGGCATCAAGACACACATTAAAAAAATGAAATGTCCCTTTAAGGGTGATTCCATGGTGCCAATGGTCACAGGCAGTGTTTCCGTGGTGGCAGTGGTCGAAGGTGGTGGTCCCATGGTGGCAGTGTGCTTTACTGATAATGTCGTATGTGTCTTCTATAGTAGCATAGTATTTAGGGCATCCTTCTTGTGACTTTCTCTTTTTAATCAGTTTTTTTCAACATTACCACACTGAGGGTGATGTTTACGTCACTTTGTAGTGGCTTTCTGGCTGCCGGAGCCGGAGTGGCGCAGTGGTTAGCGCACTCGACTTGTAGCCAGGTGGTTACGAGTTCGAGTCCCACTCGGGCAAGGTGTGTCTTTGGACAAGACACTTAATTGTCAGCCCCAGTCTACCAAGCTGTATGAAGTGGGTAGCATCAAGGTAAAACTTGCTGCCTCTTCTCTAAAATAAGAAATAAAGGACCTATAAAAGCTTAATTAGCTTATGTACACGGTACATCTGGTCTCGAAAACTGTATGGCATTGCCATCTACTATTAACTGATCTGTTTTAATAACCTCATTTAGGAATGTTAACCATTAATCAAAAATGTTTGGTCAGCAGTTAGCAATTAATCGATCAATAGTTTGGTCAACAGTTAGCAATTATGCAAATGCATTTAATCCCGCTTAATAGCTTAGGCAATTTAATAAAAGTTCGAGAGAAATTCTATTTCATAATAATTTTTATTCTTAAAACGGGTCCAGTATTTATGTTTTTAAAATCAAAGTAGTTCTAGTTTAATAAAAGTTTTAGTGAACTTCTATTTCACAATATTCATAAAAACGATCCAGTAAACTTGTGTAAAAATCAAAGTAGTTTGATAAAAGTTTTAGTGAACTTCTATTTCACAATATTCATTAAAAGGCTGCTGTAAATTTGTGTAAAAATCAAAGTAGTTTAATAAAAGTTTTAGTGAACTTCTATTTCACAATATTCCTAAAAAGATCCAGTAAATTTGTGAAAAATTCAAAGCAATTTAAAAAAGTTTTAGTGAGTTTCTGTTTCACGATTTCCTAAAAACAATCCAGTAAAATTGTGTAAAAATCAAAGTAGTTTAATGAAAAAATTAATGAACCTCTATTTCACAATCTTCCTAAAAGGGGTGCAGCAAATTTGTGTAATACAACACCTCATTTTTCAGTAATTTCAGGAAATCTCTTAAAGTGACATTTCAGAATTTTTTGTCATAAATTTTACTTTTATTTCTATCTGAAAGAGCATATTTCCTTATGAAAATTCTGAAAATTTCGAGCCAAAATATTGCGCCGTTTACGAGAAATTTATATTTTTGTGTTAAAATTGAACAAATTGTCGTGGACAACAGTTCGGATTTATATGCAATTTATCGATTATGTCTCAACTTTAAATGCGTGTTTCTCGCTTATTGGCAACAACTTCAAAAAACCAATAGTATTTATACTCATTAGAATAACCAATCTTGGCATCAAGACGTACTTTAAAAAATTGAAATCGGAATGAAATGTCCCTTTAAGATTTTAGTGATTCCGTGAAATTACTAAGTGAAATGGGGTTTTCATGAATTCCCTGAAAGTTTTAGTGATTTCACGATATCCCTGGTTTCACAATCTTACTGTAAAATATATACCGAGATAAAAAAAAAAGTTTCGACTGTATAAAGTTGGGTTTTTTGGGGGGCGGGGGTGTTATTGTTCTTTTTTTGGGGGGGGGGGGGGGGTAATAACAATGCCAATATCTTTACTAGATCTAACAACAAATCTCGATTTAGGCTAACAATTCCCAGCCATTTGGTGACATTTCATTAGCATCCTTATCTAAGTCCTCCTTTCAACAATTTAAAGCAATGTGGACATTTTCAAAATTCAAAGCATTGGCATTGACTTTTTGTTGGATGTAAAATACTGGCACATTTAACCCATTACTAGACGGCAAAATTTTGGACTGTTCCAATTTGAAATGTGTTGCATACGACAATTTCAAGTTGACGTAATTTTGAAAATCTTTCAGTTTTAGGTAAAAAGAAACATAGTTGAAAATGAAGAAATTGCTTGTGGTAAGCATTTTCTTCATTTTCCACAATTGGAGCCATTTTCCAATATTAGCGTGTCAGATGAAACATGTCGTAATTTGATGACGTCATGGTGAACGTAAGTTCCAACTGCGCTGTTTTCAACCGTATCCATAACAAATTCTCATACATATGTTTATTTTTGACCACGACTACCTCTATGCGACAAACTGTAGGTTATTACCAAGTTCTTACCCAAGGAAACTGAAAGAGTTTGTAGGCTAGGTAGACGGTTTCCATATTGACATTTTTAGCGAAAATGAATAAGCCAAGTTGGGGTTTAAAATCACATTGTCTGACACTAATTATATTCTTAGTCATTTGATTTTGAGCAAGTGTCCGTTGTTTTCATACATTCTAATTATTTTAGTTAAAAAGAGCACCTGTCGCAATTTAAAATTTTCCATTTCATTTGTCTGCATTTGCAGACCTAAAAATTTGAAATAATAGCAACATTACTTGTAGGTTTCTGTTAAACGTCGTTTAAAAAGATTTTGTGTGAAATTATACAATGATATGTTGTATTTATCCCGAATTATTGACCATCAATAATACTGACCACTTTTCTAATTCGGAAAATATATCAAAACAAGATTTCCGAATGAGTAATTAACTTTTTTCTGCTAACTCGTAGACCAACTCTATGGTGAGATATTTGAAATTTAAGTAATGTTCAACGCAACTTTTTAGCTTTCAGTCTTGTGAATATTTTTGTATTGTTGATATTTGGTTTTTTTTATTTTAATTTTTTATTTCCACCAACGTGACGAAAACTTACCATATTTACTAAGATTTAACCTAAACATAACTTTATAGGAATTAAAGAATAAAATGCCTATCATTTATTTGCAATTCTGTGCTCAATCAAAATGGGACAGCCATTTGCCGTGCTCCAATCACTTTGATTTTTGAAGTTAACCTTATACGACCCCTTTCAGTAAGCTCTTGATCCGACTCTTAGAAGCACTATCTTAACATCTAAAATATTTCATTTTGGGATATAGAGAACAGTTGTGAATCCAGAGGGGGTCGATGGGTTTCAAACGAAAATTCAGTCAAAATTTTGTAATACTAGGAAGGCGACCCACCCTCATTTTGTATATCCGAATCCCCATCATAAAAAACTCTAGATCCCCCCACAAAGAGAAGTATAATTTAATGTAGTCTACCCTGTTGCGGATCCAGGATCTGAGAATGGGTTTCGAACATAAAAAGATGCGGGTCGTTTTCCTAGTATTAATCCATATTAATTGAATTTCTGTATGAAAACGGTATTATCAGATTACAGAGGATGGTTCGTTTGAACCCCACCCTGAACCCCTAGAACCGCCACTTTCCATCCCTAATGAGATTTACACGACGTCGGAACGTTTCGGTGACCCATGCAGGTCTAGATCGAATACGTAACGAATGTTTACCAAGTCACGCGATAAGTCTCGACGTCACGTAAATGACCCATTAAACTACCCATTTTAAAACTACACATTACCAAAATAACCCAACTTTCTTTTTCATGATGACCAAAACAGCCCAAAAAAGAACTTTAGATCTATTGATCTCTCTATATTTATCTTAACTATGAATAAAATTACATTTTGTTTTACGCCCATCATACGAGGGACGATCGGAAATTACCTGGACTTTTGACTAGTTCTCTAAAACCGTTCAACTTTTTAACAAAATTCTTTCTACACTGTTTGAACAAGTTGTCCATCTATGTCTATGCATTTTTGCCATCTTCGTGGGAGATTTATTATTCTCACTATTAACCATGACGTAGACCCAATGTATAAGGTACAGTGTAACAGCCGGTATCAAAGGCGCCCTGATTTCAAATTTCTTCCCAACAAGAATTTTCTCCATTTCTAGACACAAATAAAAGTCATGTGGGGCGAGGTCTGGGCTATAAGAAGGGTAAAACAACTACTGTCACGTGTAATAGTTGATATCTCCACTGTAGATGCGGCGTTATGGGAGCGTGCGTAATCATGAAGTAAAGAACGTTTTTCTTTGCTAATCTGGGACGCGTTTACTTCAGCATTTATTTTTAGATATTTCTGAATTACTTCAGAATTGTACTTGGCAATGACTGATTTTTCACTTGACATGAAATGCGTAACTACCAATCCTCGTGAATCCCCAAAAGCAACAAACATGACTAGCAATCGAAGGAAACAGTTTATTTATTTTTAGGGGTAGGGGACCAGCTCGTTTCCATGACTGCTTTGGCTGAGTTTTTATCCCAAGTTCGGAATTATGAACCCACATTTAATCTTCAGTGATGATGTTGTTCAAAAACTTAACTCCTTCCTTAAGCACTTGTGACTTTGGACTCTTCTAATTTTTTGGATCGTGTGTTAATAGGTTAATCATTCCTGGCCGAATACATTAAATAATTTTGATGGACAACAACAGCAGCAACAGCAAAAAATAATGAAAATTAATCAAACAAACAAAAATATCACATTGGATATATAGGTTCTTCATAATCATCACCGATAATGGTCATTGATATTTTGGGGCCGGTTTTGGGGGCCGGTTTTACCTATAGAAAATCGATAATGGGGCCGGTTTTACCGATTTGGGGCCGGTTTTACCGGGGCCGGTTTTACGTGGGGCCGGTTTCACAGTAAAGCGCTGTATCCAATTCTGGCTTTAACGCAAAGGCCTTTAGTATTCTTTTCGTTGTTCGTGCCTTAAGTACGGTTGGTGTGCAGACTGTGTTATACGTGACCAACAGACCTGTATCAAATACGACAGAATATATTAATTGAACTTTAATAATGCCCTTAATCCTACATAAAAGATCAATAAGTCACCCATAAACAACATAGACATAATCAAATGATCTACGCGACCGTTTTAACAAAAATGGACCATTCGACCAAAACTTGGTCATGGGTCGTTTTGACTGTACATAACCCATGTGGATTTCAGTGTGGCTTGACTACGTATTTTCTCTACTGTATTGCAATTTTATAGCTTTGTGAACTTGTTGTCGTTTTTTTATTTCTATTAACCCTTTCCCAAACAAGACCTGGTTTTGACGTCCTTAATAGAAAAGGCTTGAGAAAACATTGAAACAAAAGAAGAAACTGCTGATAACCAGCAGTTTCTCCTTTTGTCTCAATATTTTCTGTGCCATATTTTACACAAATCCTTTCTTTAATAACATCCATTTTATCATTTGTGGCAGTTTTTGAAGTGGATTACCCTAGGATTTTGCCGTTTGGGAAAGGAATAAAATATATAATTTGTGTATTTTTTCTGATCATTCAAGATGATGATCTTTATAAGCCACCATACTGTATTTTGGAAAGATAGACTGGGAGTAAAAATTATGGGATTCCATACTAAATCACGTTCATCGCACATGGCCGATAGGGGGCGGTCTCAATCAAAATAATCTCTGACGTCACTTAATGGCTGTCGCCATAACCTAGTGATTCTAGACGGAATTTCCTTTATTTCAAGACAGAATAGCAGCGTAGTTGTAGACTTTTGGCAAATGCAATCACATTAAGCGTGTAATTGAACCTTCCGTTAAATGAATTATGACTATTTTACCAAAGAAAAAGGTATCTAAAGAGAAAAATGAGCAGGAAAATGTTGACCATTCGTTGACCCTTCACGGCCATACTCGTCACCACCCTACGACTTCTGAAAGTCGTCATGACAAAGTCACAACAACGCGTTGGCTTCCAACGTCTACCAGGGAAGATAAACTGAATACCCATGACCCTGGTGGTTCATATGATCCTCATGAATCCTCATCGAGCCACAACAAGCGACGTCACAGATCGTCCCCACATCGTAATCATACGAGAAAGCATCGTGGTGGGTGTCATGTAGCAACGTCCACCAGCAACACACAAGCTGTCACTTATGACGAGGAAGAGTCTGGTCACAACAGTGGGGATGAGTATGTCCCACCACCCCACCCGGATAATATTGAAGATGTGAGTATATGCTGGATGTTTTCCACTTCCTGTGCCTTGGGAAAACAGAGTCGTTTCGAAGGCAGGGGTAAAAGTTTTCAGGTCAGGTCTTTGAGTATTCCAAAATGCCCCATTTTCTCGATTTTTACTATGTAAACACGGACTTTTCCAGGTTTTCAGGTTTTTCAAAATTTTCAACTTTTACCCCTGCGAAGGCAAACGGCTGTTCCAACATAAAATTTGCTTCCAATTTTGCCTATCAAAATAACACCCACAAGTAATGTGGTGTCACTGTCTGTAGTCGAGAGGTAGAGCGTCTGCCTTGTGACTATAAGATTCCGAGTTTGATCCCTGGTAGCGGAGGTTGTTCTTGGCTTCTCATTGGCCCACACATTCGGCGCGAGTACTGGTGGATATCCAGGAAGCTCAATCGAGAGATATTGAAATATAAAGTTGAAGAAACTTGCTTCCCAATCAATGTAAAATGAATGCGTTCCAAGGAACGTCTGAAGAAGAAAAAATCAACAATGTCAGATGATTGCCGAAACATGAGCATGATAAACACCAGGATGCACAGGGCAGACCAGAATAGGAATCTCTCTTTTAGCTGAAAGAAGTCCTTGGTTTGATCTATGGCTGCTACAAGCATCCTTTCTAACGTTTGTCCGCCAAGGCCATTAATGGTTTGGTGAGCAGCTGGAAGTAAAGAATGGAAAATCTTTGTCAGACATTCAGTCTGACAACTGAATTAACCGTCAGAATAAATTAAATTTTGTCTAACTCAACCATCATTCACTATCTTACAGATCGACATTTGTGTCGGACAGTGGGACTGACAATAGCAAAAAATATTCAGACTGAGCGAAATTCATCAGAAATGTCAGACAGGCTTCTCCATAACTACAAGGCTTTGCCATAACTGCTATATTGTATGCCAGTGATTTTTTCTTTAAAAAACGGTCGTTAATGGGCCCCTTCCCCCTCTCTGAGGAATATACTTTTTTCCCCTATTTCAGAGAAATTTTCCCCTCCTGGAACTACTTTTTTTGTTGCAAAGAAATATCAAAATCATATTTAGATTCTAGGCATCTCTAACAGTTCTAATGGTTGTTTGAATGTCCCATTATGATATACAAGCAAGTTAAATGCATTTATAACACTGTATTTGAGAGTATAAGCATGTACTGAAATTTCCCCTTTTTGGGCGTTCACACGCAAATTTTCCCCCCACCTATGGGCCCTGACCGCCCTCCCCCAAAATTAAAAATAAACACTGTATGCAAATGTTATTTTTAACGACAACATGCATTAATTTTGTTGTTTGTAGCAATTTTCCTGCTTGGGGAAGGGTTAACTTAGATTTGGCATTTGCATAAAAGTGTACACTACTACATGTAAAATATTCTGAAATCAGAATACCTTTAATAAGTTAATGAACTTAATCTTTTATTTATAGCTCGAGAAATGGTTTGAGGCGACCCTGAAAGAGAAGAAGGGGTTTTGTATAAAACAGATGGGTGAAGATGGAGCTTGTCTCTTCAGAGCTGTAGGTAAGCATCAACTTTCTCTTTTTCCCACAATTCTTGAGAAGAACAGGGACTTTATTCTGATCAGCAAGGTTTGTGTTCGGTGTTAGTAAATCATTCTTGTCTTTCACCTTGTATTCAAATATTTCTTAGCGAATGTAGGGAAAAAATCTCTGACAACAAAATCCTTTGGTCTGTCTTTGCATAGATGGACATAATCCCCTTGATAAACATTTGTAAAATTTTACAAAGATGGATATAATCCACTTGATAATTCAAGGGCATACATTTACATAATACCCATTTAATAGTATTTCTAGGGCAGACATTCGATTATAATGATAATCCCATCGATGATTGAAATTTAAAGTATAACCTAATACAATATCATTAATTTATATGTCACATAATGTGTATACTTTCAGCTGATCAAGTGTTTGGTGACCAAGAGATGCACAGTACTGTACGAAAACAGTGTATAGAATATTTGGTATGTACATACTATCTAATAGCTATAATACATTTGATTGGTTACTTTAAAACATTTCAGCCAGTATCTGGAAAAAGGACTGTATGGCTAACAGTATTTAAGACTAGCATGGGTCCAGATTTGCTTGAACCAATGGAAATCCTGATCAGAATCTATTCTACTATCTTACAGTTACAACATGTTATGAAAAAAACTGTAAGGGAAAAGCATGGGTGTTGATCAGACTGCATATAGGCAGGATTCAACATTAACTATTTTTGGTTGCCAGACAATTGGTATTGTTGCTGCCAGATGCTGCTGGCCCTTATCAAATGTGCACTGGGTCTGACCAAATATTTGTATCAGAAGGATGATTTATGGAAAGTTTGGAAACTCAAAGGATGTAAACAAGGATAATCATTTCACAAGCTGAAAGACCAATTTTGAATCACATATGAATGAAAAATTTAAAGGGCTCATGTTCTTGTTGTGTCACATATCCTTTGTTTTCATTATGATAATTGTGACTGAAGAAAGGAAGCAAACAAGGGCTCTTCATTTTGATAATTGAATTGTTTAATTATACACTTGTGATATATTAGATACCGGTAGTGTGTTTTAATATGCTAAAAATACCGTCTAATCTCTTTCAGGCAAAGAATTCCGATTATTATTCACATTATTGCCGTCCCTAATAGAAAAGGCTCTGGAAAACATTGAAACAAAAGAAGAAACTGCTGATAACCAGCAGTTTCTCCTTTTGTCTCAATATTTTCTTTGCCATATTGTACACAAATCCTATCTTTAATAACATCCATTTTGTCATTTGTGGCAGTTTTTGAAGTGGATCACCCTAAAATTTTGCCATTTTGGGAAAGGGTTAATAATTGAATTGCTTAATTATACACTTGTGATATATTAGATAGTGTGTTTAAATATGCTAAAAGTAATGTCTAATCTCTTTCAGGCAAAGAATTCCGACTATTATTCCCATTATGTGACGGAGGATTTTACGACGTATTTGAATCGTAAACGAATGGACAATTGTCATGGGAATCATCTGGAGATACAAGCCATGTGTGAAATCTACAACAGACCTATAGAAGTCTATCAGTATAGTATAGGTATGGACACTTCTTATATGATTTAAAATAATTTCTTTATCAACAAATCTTTGTCTCCAAACAGACTTTACTTTTGGAGAAAGAGATTTGAGCACATCTTGTTCGGGCATGTTTATTTTACATGACATATAGACTTATCCTTTGATGCCAAGGTAAAGGTGCCGCAGCCTTTGCGCTGTTCGTAGCACCTCTGCCTCTCATTCAAGAGGTCCCGAGTTCAATACCCGGCCGCGGCAAATGCCCTTTCTGACAAAAGTGTCACCCATCAATGGTTTGATATACTGAACCTATGTTGGGGAGCAGCTGGAGGCTCGGTAAGGGTGTTGTGGTAGTACTGGTTTGAGAAACGACAGGAATCCATGGTTAGGTGCTCCAGCCGCGGCGATATGACCATAGTAGATGAAAATGTCGTAAAACCCCTATAAACTAAACCAGCCAAGGTAAATCGCAAATAGCAAGGTAATGTTTTCAAAAAATTGCTGCTATAACGATTCACAAACATCAGCAAGGATCAAGAAAAATCATGATTGATAATGATTAACTTTTCACAAAATGTTTCTAGTCACCTCACCTTCCTGACCTTGGGTTCATTGAAGGATGTTTCCATTTTATGCTACTCAACAATCCCCCTCCCCAATAATTTAGAAGGCGGGAAGGCAGCATATCCTATGCCCCCCCCCCCCCAATTATACACCCATATTTCCCTTCAAGAAAGGTCCAGGTAAAAAATGCTGTCTAAAAGTGCCCAGATTGCAGAAAATGGCTTCTTAGAATTGAAAATTTTCTGGGGTTGTATGCCTCCAGACCCACTAGCAATGCTACCCTCGGTCGGGTTCATTCACTTAAGCATTTGGCACCCCCAATATTTTAAACCTTCCTACGCCTATGGTCAAAATATTTTCTTGCCATTTCAGAACCAATAAATACATTTCATGGGACCTACAAGACAGATAATGAACCTATAAGAATCAGCTATCACAGAAATGTTCACTATAATGCAGTCATCAATCCGTACAAGGCGACTGTTGGTGTAGGACTAGGTCTTCCGTTTGATAACTTCCAGCCTCCAGTAAGTGTCTTAGATCCTATTTGTATGCAATTTGTATGAGGTACATTAAAAACCTTAAAGGGTGATGGTAACAGATGGTCTAATTGCAAAAAAGGAAATTTTTTGAAAAAATATGCAAAATTTTTGTGTTGGCCACCTCAGAATGGTTAATAATATGCGATTCAGACAGAGATTGAGCCGAAATTATAAGAGAGATAGCCAAATTTAGGGAGAATCCAAACCAAAATTCAACCCCGTCTCAGATGCGGTTGAATTTATTTTTTAACTGTCACGCATGCGTATACAGCGCGGACCAAGATTCAAACGAGATTCATGCTTGAATTTCAATATGACGTCATCATGTATGTTGTGACATCATTTAAGAAAGTCGCAGGTCCTACTGTTTTTGACCTACTTTCGAAATCGCTTCATGAATTCGGTATCAAATTGCGAAAAAATGAGTGGTTGCTTCAATAGTTTGTCGTAATCATTTAATCAGGTCATATAAAGCTTAAAAAGTGTACATTTCGTTTGTTTTTGACAATTTTTGGTCCAAAATCTGGGAAATAGTAGCTTTAATGTATGGGATTGGATTAACATTATATGCCTTTAAACCTTTTCGCATACAAGTCCTGATTTGACATTGCTGATAAACATAGCTTTAAAAAGCATAGAAATATCCTTGATAGCATAGAAAATTATGTGGGAAATGGAGAAAATGCTGATTATAAACATTTTCTTCTGTTCCTGCAAGTTTCTTTTAAAACCATGTCTAGTAGGGTCATCAAAATAAGTCACTATGTGGGAATGGATTAATGCCTTTAGTGTGTACAAACTTGTTTTCTAGCTTAGTAGATTAATCTTTTCCCAAAGAAGTGTTGGTTCTGACATCCCAATAGAAAAGGCTTGGGAAAATATTGAGGCAAAAGAAGAAATGCTGATTACCAGCATTTACTCCTTTTGTCTTGATGTTTTCAGAACTAAAATATGCACATATTTCAATTTTTAACATCCTTTTTTATGACTAGAATCTTTGAAAATTACAACAATCTATTATAGTGTTGTTTTGGAAAGGGTTAGGTGCAACATGAAAAATCAAACTATTATAAATCGGCCTATATTTGTTTTAACAGTTACCAGAGAAGAAGCTAGTAGGGGATGCTACCAGACAATCAGAAAATGTTGTTATTGAACAGGTAGGGCAGAATTCTACCCATGCTTTCCAAATAAATCTGAGTAATGTCCTGACAGTTCTTTCTTTTGAAACAAACTTCAACATTTTCTCCTTTTGCCTGAGCTTTGTTGCCCGCACATTTTATATGTATAATCAACTTCAGTTTCGTCATCTGCAGCAGCTTTCAAATGGAACCAAATGGAACCACCGTAATGCTTTTTGCCTTAAGGATAAGAGTTAAGACAAGGCATTGTCCGGGTATGATCACTCTTAGATATAGCTCTAGCTGTATTATGTATATAAAATTGATGGCAATGAAATGAGATTAGCATAAATCCTGATCAAATCGAAAACCAGTTTTATCACAAGACATTATTTTGGTTTATGAGCACAAATAGTGACTGACTGACGGCTGTGTTTGTATTATACAGGCTATGTTTGAGGACAAGATTCGTGAGACAGACTGGGAAGTTACACAAGAGACAATAGAAGAACAAGTGGCCAGGGAGTCATATCTACAGTGGCTTAAAGATAATGAGAGGAGAGTTAGAACATCAGAACATGTGAGTGATAACAAACATTTTCTCCTTTTCTCGCAATATTTTTGAACATCAGAACATGTGATTGGATTCTCATTTGAAATCTGGGCGTAGACATTTTAAGTGCCTTTAGGCATGATGTCCCACTAAGTGATCATATCACATGATAAAAGAAAGAAAATATATCTTGTAAGTTTTGTGACTTATTCTTTGAAATTGCAACCAAATTTCATTACATGCAGCCTTCTCTGAAGATTTAAGTGAATGGTCATAAGAGTATGCTGTGGCTGTTCTCTATGTCACACAAATGTCTTGCCAAATCATTTATCCTCTATTTTTGGCTAAGGCAAAACTGTTTTAAATATGTGTCTAAAGATGTGCACTAATATAAAAAAAAAATCAGTAACCCCTTGATGTTACTAAAACTGTTTTCAGGCCACGACTGCCAGTGCTACGTGTAGTTCATCCAGCGAGTATTCATCCCTGTTTGAGAATGCAGGATCGCCGGAGGGTCGTGCTGGTCGTTCACCACGTCACAAGAGTAGCGCGCCAACCTCGGCTCAGAACAGTCCGCAGAGGGTGGAACACACAGAACTTTGCATTGTTATGCATTCCCACACATTGAAGCTTTTTAGCTCTTTTAAATATAAAGCTATTGGAAAACATTGTGGAAAATGAAGAAATTGCTTGTTACAAGCAATTTCTGCATTTCCCACAATGTTTTCTAGTCATAAATACCAAAAAAATATAGAATTTCATAACATTTTTTTTCAGGCCACGACTGCCAGTGCTACATGTAGTTCATCCAGCGAGTATTCATCCCTGTTTGAGAATGCAGGATCGCCGGAGGGTCGTGTTGGTCGTTCACCACGTCACAAGAGTAGCGCACCAACCTCGGCTCAGAACAGTCCACAGAGGGTAGAACACACAGAACTTCACAATACTGTACATATCAACGATAGTGGTGAGTATACTGCAGAAGTTTGAGCTATAGATAAGAGGGGTAATTGCTTTTCAAAATGCAATCTATCTTTCAATGTTCTTAAAACCTTAGGTTGTTGGTAGTTATTGGAAAAGATTCAAATGTGTATCCACAGCATATGGTTTTGATTTCAAATAACAAATTTAGAATGCCTTTACCCCGTCTTTACCCCGTTTTAACTGTTGCTCTTTTGACCTCTAACCAAATGATGAAGTTATAGACGGCTTCAATTTGAAAAAAATGCAAAAAAAGTTAACATAAACTGCTTCCCATGGACTGAATTGTCTTAAACCTTTTTCAATAAACAAAATTTTAGACTTCTTCTGTTTGACAGTTTATGCAAACAACAGGATGGATGATGAAATTGAAAAATTGGCGCCTTGTACATTTTGGAATAGAAAATATGGAGCGGAATGAAAAAAATCTTTTTTATCAGCATTTTCTCCTTTCTCTATGTTTATGCTGTCTTTCTAAGGGACGTCATGAAAAGCAGGTCTCGTTTAGGAAAGAACAAAATCTTTCCCAAACAAGACCTGAGGCGCGTTCTTTAGAGTGAGATTTCTTGAGATATCTTGAGATTTCTTAAGATATTTTAGGATAAAGCGTTCTTTAGAGCAAGATTTTTAAGAGGCTCAATGGGAGGCACCATTACCCTATACTTCGTGGGGAACCCCTCGGTCAACTCTGTACAAACAATATAAAAGATATTTGACCAAGTTGTTCCGAACACTCCATAATTCATAAACTGCGGTGTTCGGAATGCTCCATACTTTATACAAATGATATCATGATGAGGTCATTTGTATAAATATGGAGCATTCAGAACAGCTCAGTCAAAGTCTCGGTCTTAAAAACGCTTTATCCAAAACTCCTTAAGAAATCTTAAAAAATCTGGCTCTAAAGAATGCGCCTCTGGCTTTTATGTCCCTTATAAAATGGGCTTAGGAAAACACTGAAACAAAAAAAAGTTTGTACACGAACAAATCCAATTTCTCAACACAATGAATTCGTTGTCTGCAGCAGATTTTGAATATGACCAAACTTAAATTTTGCTGTTTGGGAAATGGATTAAGAAAGCAAGCATATATCCATCTCAGGTTCTCCGAAGCCTATGCAAGTGTCCACTGCTCTACCTGCTGAAGTCCTAGAAGGAGCTACAGGAGGTTATGAGTTTGAAACCAACTCCATTGTTAACCAATACCCAGAATCTATATATGGTAAATATCAACGCTTTTCTTAAAAAAAAACTGTAAGTGCAGCTTAAAACGAGCTGCAATTAGGAGGCTGTTGAAGAAAAGCGATGATATAGTTATTTTGATTAACCCTTTCACAAACAAGACCCGATTTTGACGCCCCTGATAGAAAAGGCTTGGGAAAACATTGAAACAAAATAAGAAACTGCTGATAACCAGCAGTTTCTCCTTTTGTCTCAATATTTTCTTTGCCATATTTTACACAAATCCTATCTTTTCTAACATCCATTTTGCCATTTATGGTAGATGTGGATCACTCTAAAATTTTGTTTGGGAAAGGGTAAAATGGAGGTGTAAATTTACCCAGGTATGTAAGATCAAAGTCACATTTTAAGGCTGACTTGTGTTGAACAGGACAAAACTTTACCAGTTGCAGTGAACATTCCTTCTGACATTTGTTTTTTCCCACCAATTCTTTGATATTTGTAAGGCTATGTGGGCGGATAGCTGAAGCTTGAAAAAGATGTTGTGGTAGTACTAGTGAAAGAAACAACAGCAATCCAAGGTTAGGACACCAGCTATGATCATAGCATCGGAGATATGATCAAAGCAATTGTAAGTTATGTTAAACCTCATTCAATTATTTGCTTTTCTGAAAGGAAATTTTTATGTTATTTAACCATAGTTTTATGAAAGCACTTGTCTTCTTTTTTCAGCTGATTTTGCAAATTTTGAGGAGGAAGACATTTTAGCTCAAGTGATAGCCCAGTCTCAACAGGAGTATTTGGACACTCTGAAGAAGAACTTTAACCCTACAGGGTCCCCCACTCCTGATTCTGTGGACACCTACAATATACCACAACCAGACAACCCTAGTTAGCAATCATTGTGTATCTAGAGAAATCTTGTGTCTTAACTTGCAGCTGTGTTTGAAATGTTCTAAATTACAATACAATCAATCTGATTGGATGAGACATTCGTCTCATCCAATCAGATTGATTGTAATGTAACTGTAGGGAAATTGAACTAGTTGGTGGAAGCTATCAAGGCAATGTCAGTTGTAATTTGAAAATTCTAAATTACAAAACAAGCAATCTGATTGGATGAGACATTTGTATCATCCAATCAGATTGATTTTTAGGTAAATTTAGAATTAGGCTGGAAATTGAGTTGGTTAGTGAGGATGATCATGGCAAGGGGTCAGTCTTAACTTACAGTTGTAGTTAAAAAGTTCTTAATTGCATTACCAGCAATGTGATTAGTTGAGACATTCATCTCATCCAATCAGATTCATTGTTATGTAAGTCTAGAATAAGAATGGATATTGAACTGGTTGGTGAAAGCAATTAAAGCGACGGAGGATTAGTCAAACCAACACCAACAATTGCCTGTCACCAATTTAGAAATTACACTATAGGTCAGTCTAAGCAAGAAAACAGATTTTGTTTGAGAAAGTTTTTTTTTAGCTCAGCTTTAATCATCAAACAAATGAGAAATTTTAATCTATAGATTAGCCCATTACCATACAACAAAATTTTGGACTGAAAGATGTTGCAGAAGTCAATTTGAAGTGAAAGATATTAAAAATCTCTGATCTTTTGGGTTAGAAAACTGATAAATGAAGAAATTGCTTGTCACATGCAATTTCTTTATTTTGTACAATAATTTCCAAAAGCCTTATCATATGCATATGGTCAAAAAGCATCATTGTGTGAGAATGGTTTAATTTATATATGGAGGTGAAATGAGTACATGACGCATGTCATTTAAGAGCAATTGAGTATCTAGAATGCCAACAATCCTCTAAGGAGGTTCTTGGCTAATGCGAATAAAGTTTTGATAGTTAAATTAAAGAAATAATTTGGATTGGATATTGATTATTTTTCTATTCCTTTCTGATAAAATTAGATTGGTATGTATTATTGTTTTCCTTTTCCTGCATGTTTTCAAATAGCTTTTCTCTTGTGTGTTGATTAATGAAATATTTATAAACTTTCCTAAATGGCAATAATTGAAATGTCCAAATTAAAAGCCGCTACAAGCAAAAGAAAATTGATGTAGATATAGATGAGATTTGTGAATAATATAGAACATAGCATGGCAAGATTGAGGGAAAGGGAGATTTTGACTGATAATCAGCAATTTCTTCTGTTCGCTCAATGTTTTCCAAAACCATTTCTACAAGGAACATCAAACCCATGTCTTGTTTGAGAAAGGGTTGATGATTATAACTTCACAAAGTATAAACATTTGGTTTGCTAAGACATTACCCTTTGACTAAGTCTGGTGTTAATATGTGAAAACCCTAAAATGTTAATGATAGATTTTAGCAATGTTCAAATGCTGTTTGATATCTGAGTATTGATAATGGAAGTGTGAATATTTTTTGAGAGTTAGTAAAAGCATGTAACTGCTTTCTTAATTAGAGATATTCTGGTCTTTAACGTTTTCCTCATTTAACCCTTTCTGAAGCAGCAATTTTTCAACTTTTGTCATTTGAATGAATTTGCCATCTTGATAAAGAAATTATTTGTGTATGATATACTTATATTTCTAGAAATTATGAGGAACAAGGAGAAAATAATGATGATCAGCATTTTCTTCTTTTACCTCAATGTCTTCTTTTAAAATCATTTCTGCTAAGGACGTTTAATCCTTTCTTGTTTGGGAGTGTATTTAATATCGTCGGTGCTATGACAAAATGGCGTAATAGAAATTTTGCTCGAAAACCATTTTTTTCAGGAGAGCCAAAAACGTTTTTGCCGTTTTAAAAAATGTTAAAAAATATGCCGGCAAAATTGCGTAACTCACTATTACTCTCGTGTAAATTTGTCTACGTATAACGCAATTTTGTCAGCTAAATCGAGTTACGCAATTTTGTCACATGATAATTGAAAGGGTTCTAATAGGTGTAGAAAAACGCCGTTTTGACAGGATATGCGCTCCTACATACTTAGTAGAAAGCATTTATAAAAAAAATTGACAAAATGGCATAACTAATTTGTTACGCCATTTTGTCATAGCACCGACGATATATTAGTCTTTGTAAAGGCATTACTTTATCATTCAGATTTATCACTTGACCATGGCAATGCAAATAACTTCTAATTCACAATTCATAATTTTGAATTTCACAAGTGGTGGCTGTTATTTTGGTTAATAGCACTTATAAAACGAAGTATTATTTTTTTTATTAATCCTTTCCCAAATGGCAAAATTTTAGGGTGAACCACTTCAAAAACTGCCAGAAAGGACAGAATGGAAGTTGTTAAAGATAGAATTTGAGTAAACTATGACATAGAAAATATTGAGACAAAAGGAGAAACTGCTGGTTATCAGCAGTTTCTTCTTTTGTTTCAATGTTTTCCCAAGCCTTTTCTATTAAGGACGTCAAAACCAGATTTTGTTTTGGAAAGGGTCAAGTTCAAAAGCAAGTTGTTTTACTTTGACTGTAAAGTCACACCAGAAAATCCTTTTCTAGTGTTCAATTGTCATTACAAACATTTCTTTATTTCCTTTAGAAATATAATTTAATCACATGCATTTTAGTTTATAATGTTATCTTTAATTTATAGGCAAAATATGATGCATTCTATCCATTGTCTTCTAACTGTATGTCTTTTGAATGAATATTTGTTGAACAATGCCCTAATTGTTTGTTTATTCCCAGAATTGAACAATAATGCAACTCTTTACAATAAATAAAACAGGAAGCTTTATATAAATATTGTCCAGAACGATGAATTATTGAAATAAGATACTGAAATTTTAAACTCATTTATCGTAATCCAGTAATCCATCCATCATTAGATATTAATGTGGTGTGCAATTTGGAATATGTTAAAGAAAGCCTATGTTGCAGTTTTTGTAAAATGGAAAACATGTTCATTTTGTCATTGAACATGGGGTTAATATTTATTTGCATAATTAGGGTTTTGATATGATTGTAAATAACAGCTGGCTTGTAATTTGGTTGTAAAAGTTCTTTTCATTCAGAGATCCATATTTGATTATTTCGGATTTATTGTATAATGAAAATTGTTACTGATATTATTTTACTTGACAAGCTGTTAATCAACTCATTGCTAAATTTGTGCTTAGAGAATTACATTGAACTACAACAGAAAAAAAAAGATATAATTAGCTCGATATCAGCATTTTTTGTCTTGATTGTTTCTTTGCTATACCTTTAAAGTAATCTGGTTTCAGTTACATGTTTATTTATATGACATAGCTTTGACTTTGGGCCTGTCTGTATTTTGACAAATGGGAAATCCTAACAGTGCCACAATATATGCAAAGGGCAAGCTCACAACAAGTAACAATCCTTTCAAAAACAAGACCTGGTTTTGATGTCCTTAAAAGAATTTGTATGAAAAAAACATTGAGAGGAAAGAAGAAATTGCTGATAATCAGCAATTTGTACTTTTCCCTCTATATTTTCTATAACACACACTGACATCGTTCATTGTATTGTGTGTCATTGCTTTGATTTTGTGCTGGTCCAAAAATTTGCTGTTTAAGAAAGGTTTTATAAAGGTATATTGTTGTGATGATCGCAGAAAGTATTGGCTATGATAAGCTTGCAAATGTGCAGACTGATCTTTGCATGTGCCGTCTTCTAGAGCTTGAATAATCTGGCATTACTTCACAGAGTTAAAGGGCTTCAGAGAAATGTATTGCGTCTATCAAATTTATGTGCTATCCTGAAAACAAAGTATCTTGCTAAAATGCATGGCAAAGTGGTGCAACTATATCGTCGCTTTTCAACAAAAACCTCGTAACTGCAGCTTGGCTGAAGCTGTAGTTAAGAGGTTTGAGGGGAAAGCAGTGAAATGCTAAAAATATTTGCTGTTACAATGATAGTTTTTCTCTTTTTTTTCACCATTTTGTTTTTTGTTGAACTACTAAAACAGAGTATGTTAGAATTTTGTATATTGTATAATTATTGTTTTCATCCTTTTTGTTAAAGAGTAACTTTATGTATAAGACACCTCTTTAAAATCGTAACAGGCGTATAATAAAGCTTAAGTCTATATCATGTGTTATTGTCTGTTGAACCCTTTCCCAAACAAGACCTGGTTTTGACATGTCATTTTAAAAGAATACAGAAAATAGGAGTTCCAAGCCCAGCTGCAGATGACAACGTGGATGTTGATAAATATGGGATTTGTAATAATACAGCACAAAAAATATTTAAGTAAAATGAGAAAGTGCTGATTAAGGACAGATCCTCCATTTATTTCCTACGGTAAGATTTTTTTTATTTTTTCTGTACTGATATTTTAATATTTGAGAAGTTAAAAAATGACTTAAAAACTATAGGTCACCAAGCGAATTAAAAAGTTATTGGATGTCAAGGGAGACTACTCTTGTCTAAAATTGCAAAAATGATGTGTCACTTAAATACCCACAAAAAAGGTGTTCGAAGTGTCTAAGATTACATAAATAAGTCTTTATTGTGTTCAATATGATTTATTCTGTCTAACTAAATATCAATTTGGGAAAATTAAGTGATGATTTTGAAATTTTTAGTAAAACATTCTTTCAAAAGTTGTTGAAATTGCTCTTTTTTCGCAACGTTTCTGATAATAAAAAATATTCCAGCGGTAAGAATTTTTTAGCTCCACTGGCCTTTCAGGCCAGCGGGCTATTGTCATGGCGGTGTGTCCGTCGTGCGTCCGTCCGTCCGTCCGTGCGTGCGTGCGTCCGTAAACTTTTTCTTTAAAAATCTTCTTCTCAAAAACTACTGGATGGATTCCAACCAAACTTCACAGGAATGATCCTTGGGTGACCCTCTCTCAGATTCCTTCAAAGAATATGGATTGAACCAGAATAACCTGAGTTATCTGCCCTTGAATGTCAAAAATAGCAGCTTTTGACTTTAGTTTTCTTCTAAAATCTACAAATATTGAACAATCAAGACAAAAATTTGACAGAATGATGCTGACTACAAGATCTTGCCTTGGTAAAATTTTCAGCTTGATCTGAATTTTACATCATGAGTTATGTGCCCTTGAAATTGACAGAATCGCCATTTTCGGCTGTATTTTGACTTTGTTTTCACTCTAGCAACTACAAATATTGACTAAAGAAGACAAAACATTGACAGAATGATGCTGACTATAAGATCTTGCCTTGGTAAAATATTCAGCTTGATCTGAATTTTATAGCCTGAGTTATGTGCCCTTGAAATTGCCAAAAATTGCCATTTTCGGCTGTATTTTGCTGGTTTTGACTCTATTTTTACTCTAAAATCTACAGATATTGACCAATGAAGACAAAACTTTGACAGAATATATATAAGCATTATATGCTGCCTGGATTTAATTTTCAGCTTGATCATAGTCTTACATCATGAGTTATGTGCCCTTGAATTTGACAGAATTGCCACTTTCGGCTTTGTTTTCAATCTAACAACCACAAATGTTAACCAATCAAGATGATACTTGGAAAGAATCTTGTTGGCAACAAGATCTTGCTGATGTGTAATTTTCAATATGATCATACTGTTACAATCTGAGTTATGTTCCCTTGAAATTGACAAAATTTCAGTTTTCAACACTTTTTCCACTCTTGAAGCCACAAATATTGACTAATATAGACAAAATTTGAACAGAATGATAGTGACCATAAGATCTTGCATGTGTTTAATTTTCGATTTGATTTTAAATATACATACTGAATTATGAATCCTTGAATATGGCAAAATCACAGTATTCAATTTTATCATAGCTCTAACATCCCTAAAATATTAGTCAATCATTTACTTTCTTTTTGCATTGACCACATGATTGCTGATTTTGACTTTGTTTTTGCTGTAAAAACCACAAGTATTCAAAAATCTAGTCAAAACTTGGATTTAATATTAAAAGAAATTCAGGCCTGTGGAGCGACTCAAGACCTTCAGGTCTTTCTAGTTTCTTTTTAGCTCCACTGGCCTTCAGGCCAGCGGGCTATTGTCATGGCGTTGTGTCCGTCGTGCGTGCGTCCGTGCGTCCGTCCGTCCGGTCGTCAACTTTTTCTTTAAAAATCTTCTCCTCAGAAACTACTTGATGGATTTCAATCAAACTTCACAGGAATGATCCTTAGGTGGTCCTCTATCAGATTCCTTCAATTAATTCTGATTGAACCATAAAGTCTGGAGTTATCTGCCCTTGAATAAAAAACGGCTGTTTTCACTTGTTTTCACTCTAGCCACTACAAATATTGATCAATCAAGACAAAACTTGGCCAGAATGTTGGTGCTGATAAGATCTTGTCTGAGTGCAATTTTCAGCTTGATCTGAATATTACGTCTTGAGTTATGTGCCCTTGAAATTGGCAAAATTACCATTTTTGACCTTATTTTACTCAAACAACCATAAATATCCATCAATCAACATAAAACTTACACCTCCTATGCAACTTTAAATAACGTTACAATTACATGCAGCACTGCAGATAGGAGGGAGTAATGAACTTTATAACCCAGTGATTCCCCCTTCCCTCCCCCTATGTTGCGGATACCCATTGTGTTTGTCTCTACCAGACGAACCCGATGAGTGCACACAACATAGAGCTTGTGCGTGCGCACACAGCATTGCATCCAATTTTACTTATTGTACTTATCGGGAGCTGTGTTGTGGGTACGCGTTTGAACCGCCCCGAAAAGACGATCCCAACGACTACCAACAACACTGGGCCCTAAGCATTATATTTATAATACATAATTTAGCGAAGCATAAAATCTACCCCCTCTTATCTGGAGCTTATAATACCTATACATTGTGATTACTGTTTACATGAGATTAACCCTAAAACCCATTATACATTAAACTTCTGAAGAGTGAGGTACATGTTTGTACTCCACGAAACAATTTTGTAAAGAAAAATGTGTATGATCATCTAAGTCTTTGGATTTATTATTATAATGCTCCCAACATACATAATTTTATTATATTGGTTGAGCACTGTCTATAGTGTATGGTTTTACTCGGAACATTCTAAAACTTTCACATTATCTTACTGGCCATAAGATCTTGTGTTGGTGTAATTTTCAGCTTCATATGAATCTTAAATCATGATTTATCTGCCCTTGAATTTGACAAAATTGTTGTCTTAGACTTTGATTTTACTCTCTTTACACCCACAAATATTGAATAATCAGGTCAAAACTTAAAGGAGATGTAGGTGAAGGTAGGATCTTGCTTTCGTGTGATTCTTAGCTAGATAGGAATATAAAATCATCAGTTATATGCCTTTCAATTTGACAAAATTGCTAATTGTGATTTTTTTCTCACTCTAACAGCCAAACTCACTCTAATAAAGACTGTTGCAAAGCTTGGTAACTAATAGATCTTATATGAATGTATTTTCAGCTTTCTAGTTACTTTGTAATTGCTTTAAGAGCAACACGTATTGAAAAATCTAGTGAAAACTTGTACTTGATATTACAAGAAATTCAGGTTTGACTGCGGCCATTTGCATTATTTTTGGAAAAGGGTTTTTCCCAGAATCTATTTTTAGCTCAAAATCTATTTTTAGAAATATGAAATGTTTTGGAGTAATCAATGTTCTGTTAATTTAGATCTGTTGGGAAGAAGGAAAATTTCAATTGCTAGTGACATCCTAAGCTAGAATGTTCTCCCATTTCCTTTTACCCTTTCTCAAATGGCAAACATGTAATTTTACTTTCTTTGCTTCATGAACCACACATTTGGAACAATCTAGTTTTGTTATTCCTTTTAGCTCTATGAAACACAAGCATTGAACAATCTAATCAAAACATGGATTAAATATTACATGAAATTCAGGCCTGTGGAGCGACTCAAGACCTTCAGGTCTTCTAGTTTGGTATAGACATAGTGCTTGGTCATACCTACAAAAACAAAAAAAGAAAAATATATCAAACCAAGCGTTTTTCTTAGTTATAAGTCAAATTTGGTTTACTTTTTGCAGCTCTGTCCGAAATTGTTTCACTACTTTTATCCATTTTCTTCCTTATTACCAGCTTTAGATAATAAAAGTGTCGTCTTTTGTGTCCATCTGAAGCGGGCTAGCTCATAAAGACACCACTTTGCTTTTGTTGCTCCGTTTCCTATCGCTAACGTCACATGCTGAACGCGTAACAGAAAGCAAAATGTACCATCCGAGTACTATTACACTTTAATTGACCAAACAGAGAAAATTTGAAATAACCGAAAAGGGTCTTGTCATTTATCAACCAAACATTAACTTAATGTAAAAAATGCATTTGTTGAAAAGGCCAATTACTGAAACAGCTTTATTTCGTTATTTAGGATATGCGCAGTAAGTTGCGCAGTAACAACTGGAGCATCTGTCCTTAATAGCATTTTCTTCCTTTATCTCGATGTTTTCCCAAGCCGTTTCCATTAGGAATGGAAAAATGGAGAAATTTTTCTCATACGCTTTCAAATTGAACCTTTAGTTTCAAGCATATGGCTCATTGTACCAGTCATTATACCCCCGAAATTCAATTTGGGGGGTATATAGGAGTCAGCTTGTCTGTCTGTCTGTCTGTCTGTTGGTCCGTCTGTTGGTTTTTAGCTCACCTGAGCACGAAGTGCTCGAGGGGAGCTATTGTGGTCACTCACCGTCCGTCGTCCGTCTGTCTGTCCGTCCGTCAACAATTTCTTCAAACATCTTCTCCTCCAAAACTAACAGGCCAATTTTGACCAAACTTGGCAGGAATGTTCCTTGAGTGACCCTTCTCAAAACTTGTTCGCGGATTTTTGATTCGTCAAAAAATGTGGGCGTGGCAGGGCGGGGCTTATCACACTTAGAGAAATCCTAAGAAAATTCTTTAAAAATCAAACAAAGGGCCAATTTGAACCAAACTTGGCAGAATTGTTCCTTGAGTGACCCTTCTCAAAACTTTTTCTCAGATTGTTGATTCGTCAAAAAACGTGGCCGTGGCAGGGAGAAAGGGGCTTATCAGACTTAGAAAAATCATAAGAAAATTCTTTAAAAATCAACCATTGGGCCAATTTAAACCAGACTTTGCAGGGATGTGCCTTAAGCCATTCTTTTTAAAATTTGTTCACAAATATTTTCATTTGTAAAAAATTGTGGCCGTGGCAGGGAGAAAGGGGCTTATCAGACTTAGAGAAATCATAAGAAAATTCTTTAAAAATTAACCATTGGGCCTATTTGAAGCAGACTTTGCAGGAATGTTCTTGGAGTCTCTCTTTTCAAAATTGATTCACAAAATTTTACATTTGTCAAAAATGAGGGCGTGGCAGGGAGGAAGGGGCTTATCAGCCTTAGAGAAATCCTAAGAAAATTCTTTAAAAATCAAACAAAGGGCCAATTTGAACCAAACTTGGCAGAATTGTTCCTTGAGTGACCCTTTTCAACATTTGTTCATAAATTTATAGTTTCGTCAAAAAATGTGGGTGTGGCAGGGCGGGGCTTATCTAACCAAGAGAAATTGTTAAAAAAAATCTTCAAAAATCTTCTTCTCCTTAACCATAGGGCCAATTAAAACCAAATTTGGCAGGAATGTTCCTTGGGTGACCCTTCTTAAGATTCGTTCGCGGATTTTTTATTCAACCAAAATTGTGGGCGTGGCAGGTCAGCATTTCCTGGACTTGGAGAAATCATAAGAAAATTCTTTAAAAGTCAACCATTGGCCCAATTTGAACCAAACTTGGCAGAAATGTTCCTTGGGTGACTCTTTTCAAAAAATTTTCTCAAATTTTTTATTCGTCAGAAAAAATTGGGCTTGGCTTATCGGACTTACAGAAATCCTAAGAAAATTCTTTAAAAATCAACCCTTGGCCCAATTTGAAGCAAACTTTACAGAAATGTTCCTTGAGTGACCCTTTTCAAAACATGTTGGCAAATTTTGTATTGGTAAAAAAAAGTGGGCGTGGCAGGGCGTGGCTTATCAGACTTAGAGAAATCATAAGAAAATTCTTTAAAAATCAAGCATAGGGTAAATTTGAAACAAATTTGGCAATGATGTTCCTTGAGTGACCCTTTCCAAGTTTGTTTGAAAATTTTTGATTCGTAAAACAAAGTGGGCGTGTCTTAAACTTCTTTCAGGTGAGCGATATAGGGCCATTCTGGCCCTCTTGTTTGTTCACACTATTACTCCTAAACTACTGATCCAATTTTATTCAAACTTTACATGTGAGCTCATTACCAAGTGCCAATGTGTGTATAAAATTTTGGTTACGGTCCATTGATTTGTCACAGAGTTATGGCCCTTGGGTGAATTTTCTTGTCCGCTCAATTTCTCTGTAAATATTGGATGGATTTCATTGAAACTTTACAGGCATGCTTGATAGCTCTCTCAAATATGTGCTTATGAAATTTTGGTCATGGTTTATAGATTTTTGACTGAGTTATGGCCCTTTGTTGAAAATTGGCTTATCAGACTTCGAGAAATTGTTACATTATTCTTCAAAAATCTCCTTAACCACTTGGCCAATTCTTACCAAACTTGGCTGGAATATTCCTTGGGTGACCCTTTTCAAAACTTGTTCGTGAATTATTGATTCATCAAAAATTGTGGGCGTGGCAGGGCGGGGCTTATCAGACTTAGAGAAATCATATGAAAAATCTTTAAAAATCAATTATCAGGCCACTGTAAACCAAAATTGTCAGGAATGTCCCTTGAGTGACTGTTATCAACACATATTCATGAAATTTTGATTGGGTGAAAAATGTGGGGGTGGCCGGGCGGGGCTTATCAGACCTGGAAAAATCGTTAGATAAATCTCCTTCTTAACCACTGAACCAATTCTTACCAAACTTGGCAGGAATGTTCCTTTATTGACCCTTTTGAAAACTTGTTAGTGAATTTTTGATTTGTCAAAAATTGTGGGCGTGGCAGGGCGGGGCTTATCGGACTTAAAGAAATCGTTAGATAATTCTTCAAAAATCTTCTCCTCCTTAACCACTGGGACAGTTCTTACCAAACTTGGCAGGAATGTTCCTTAGGTGACCCTTTTCAAAACTTGTTCGTGAATTTTTGATTTGTCAAAAATTGTGGTCGTGGCAGGGCGGGGCTTATCGGACTTAGAGAAATCATTTATTAGGCCAATTTGAACAAAACTTGACAGGAATGACCCTTTAGTGATTGTATTCAATGTATGCTCATTATTTTTTCATTCGCTAAAAAATGAGGGCTTGGCAGGGCGGGGCTTATCAAACTTCGAGAAATCGTTAGATAATTCTTCAAAAATCTTCTCCTCCTTAACCACTGGGCCAATTCTTACCAAACTTGGCAAGAATGTTCCTTGGGTGAACCTTTTCAAAACTTGTTATTGAATTTTTGATTTGTCAAAAATTGTGGGCGGGGCTTATCGGACTTAGAGAAATCATGTGAAAAATCTTTAAAAATCAATTATTAGGCCAATTTGAACAAAACTTGACAGGAATGACCCTTTAGTGATTGTACTCAATGTATGCTCATGATTTTTTCATTCCCCAAAAAATGTAGGCGTGGCAGGGCAGGGCTTATCCGACTTCGAGAAATCGTTAGATAATTCTTCAAAAATCTTCCTCCTTAACCACTGGGCCAATTCTTACTAAACTTGGCAGAAATGTTCCTTTAGTGACCCTTTTCAAAATTTGTTCGTGAATTTTTGATTTGTCAAAAATTGTGGTCGTGGCAGGGCGGGGCTTATCGGACTTAGAGAAATCATTTATTAGGCCAATTTGAACAAAACTTGACAGGAATGACCCTTTAGTGATTGTATTCAATGTATGCTCATTATTTTTTCATTCGCTAAAAAATGAGGGCTTGGCAGGGCGGGGCTTATCAAACTTCGAGAAATCGTTAGATAATTCTTCAAAAATCTTCTCCTCCTTAACCACTGGGCCAATTCTTACCAAACTTGGCAAGAATGTTCCTTGGGTGAACCTTTTCAAAACTTGTTATTGAATTTTTGATTTGTCAAAAATTGTGGGCGGGGCTTATCGGACTTAGAGAAATCATGTGAAAAATCTTTAAAAATCAATTATTAGGCCAATTTGAACAAAACTTGACAGGAATGACCCTTTAGTGATTGTACTCAATGTATGCTCATGATTTTTTCATTCCCCAAAAAATGTAGGCGTGGCAGGGCAGGGCTTATCCGACTTCGAGAAATCGTTAGATAATTCTTCAAAAATCTTCCTCCTTAACCACTGGGCCAATTCTTACTAAACTTGGCAGAAATGTTCCTTTAGTGACCCTTTTCAAAATTTGTTCGTGAATTTTTGATTTGTCAAAAATTGTGGGCGTGGCAGGGCGGGGCTTATCAGACTTAGAGAAATCATGTGAAAAATCTTTAAAAATCAATCAATTTGAATCAAACTTGACAGGAATGACCCTTGAGTGATTGTTTTCAATGTATATTAATGATTTTTTCATTCGCCAAAAAATGTGGGCGCGGCAGGGCGGGGCTTATCTGACTTTGAGAAATCGTTAGATAATTCTTCAAAAATCTTCTCCTCCTTAACCACTGGGCCAATTCTTAATAAACTTGGCAAGAATGTTCCTTGGGTGATCCTTTTCAAAACATGTTCGTGAATTTTTGATTTGTCAAAAATTGTGGGCGTGGCCGGGCGGGGCTTATCAGACCTGGAAAAATCGTTAGATAATTCTTCAAAAATCTTCTCCTTTGTAACCACTGAACCAATTCTTAACAAACTTGGCAGGAATGTTCCTTTATTGACCCTTTTCAAAACTAGCTCTATTTCCCAATTGAAGAGCTCCCAGTTCAAATGAAATCAACTTCTCAAAATGCACAAAAACTGCGCCTTCGGGGGGTATGATCACTTTCAGTGATATTCTAGTTGTAATGGGCCTTTACCATTTGGTAAATTGCTGAATTGTCAAACTTCATTGAACCAGTTAGCTTCGAAACGGGTGGGGATATGTTGGTTTCACTGCAGTTTTCTTCGGGTTTTTTTTTTTTTTTTTTTTTTTTTTTTTTTTTTTTTTTTTGAGTTTAGATAGCTTTAGAATGAATAGAAGACAATGCTTGTAACCAGCAATTTTTTCCTTTATCCCATTTTCCATAGTGTATAGTACCAATATTCTGACTTTGTAATGTATCTCGTTTGGCAAAATTGTGACTGACTTTGAAGTCAACAAAAGTACGGCAGTGTACTTCTGACACAAATTCATAATGGTAGCTTTAAGCTGTAGTGATTTTCAAATCACCGGAAAAAATATTGATAAAAATGATAGTGTTTCCTGACCATCAACCCCTTCCCAAGATGAACCTGGTTTTGACGTCCCTATCAGAAAAGGCTTGCGAAAATATTGAGACAAGAGAAGAAAATGCTGAGGCACGTTCTTTAGAGCTAGATTTTTTAATGTGTTTTGAATAAAGCGTTTTCAAGACCGAGACTTTGACCGAGCTGTTCAGAATGCTCCATATTTGTATAATGTATGGAGCATTCGGAACACCGCGGTTTATGAATTATGGAGTGTTTGGAACAACTCGGTCAAATCTCTTTTATATTGTTTGTACCGAGGGGTTCCGCACGAAGTTTAGGATAATGGCGCCTCTCATTGAGCGTCTTAAAAATCTTGCTCTAAAGAACGCTTTATCCTAAAATATCTTAAGAAATCTCAAGAAATCTCGCTCTAAAGAACGCACCTCTGTATTCTGACCTTTGTAAAGTATCTCGTTTGGAAAAATTGTGACTGACTTTGAAGCCAACATTAGCACTGTAACATACTTCTGACACAAATTCATAATGGTAGCCTCAAGCTGTAGTAATTTTCAGATCACCGGAAAAAATATTGATGAAATGATTTATGTTTTTTCCTGACCATCAACCCTTTCCCAAACTGGACCTGGGTTTGACGTCCTTATTAGAAAAGGCTTGTGAAAATATTCAGATAAGAGAAGAAAATGCTGATAATCAGCATTTTCTCCTTTTGTCTCAATATTTTCTGTGCTATATTGTACACATTTTCCCTTTTCAACATATTTTTCCCTCAGCAGCAGCTTTCAGTTTAGACCTTATATTTTATCGTTTGGAAAAGGGTTAAACAATTTTCTGAACGTGCCATGGGACCACTTTGATTGTCATGTGGGCTCTTTGTTGGCACCAGTCAGTCGTATATATCACTAGGGTTCGCGTTAAGGTAGTCTACCCCTAGTGAGGTTCACGCGACGTCAGATTTATTTGGGCGACGTCATAAACATTCGGCGGTGGAACGTTCCACCGCCGAATGTTAACGCCTGCACCCGAATAGGCTCGGATACATAACGTATTTGCTTTTAACCCGTAAAGGGTATAACTGAGCAATGAAATATACCATGTAAAAAAAGTTTAGCAACACTGACTTTGTTAATTGAAAACATGTATTTTCTGTGATATTTATTTCACAACCATTATATACATTTTAGCATATGCATTCATGCACAACATTCAAAGGTCGCTTTGTGATAAATTAAATATTGTGTTAGAAACATTGTCTTGGCGTAGGTGAGGGGTCAAAATAAAATGTTACAATAGAATTCGGTATCGATTATGATGCCATTTTCGAGCAAGAATGTAGCGTCAGGGAAATTACAACGTATGGTCAACGTCTAGTAACCGTTCATCTGTGGGGACGATCACGGATGGTAAGTGTGGATACTCTATGTTGAAATTCCTGTGGAAGCCACTCAGAAGTTTTGGTGTCGATATGGAACATCTTTGCCGTGACGTTACAAAATTATGACGGTCATCTTCTCGTGGCCTTTCTCTACGACGTCCTTGACCGGGACTATCTCAAACCACAAAAACTGGCTCACATAGCATCCTCAAACTGTTGCTTATGCTTTGAGATGCGCAAAATTAAAAAAGACATCTTTATCGCCGGTTCTGCTACGAAGGAACACATTAGCGATATAACGTCCTTCTAACGTAAGTCCATGGCGTAGTCCCACAACGTTGCAGAAAACTCTTTTTAGTGGCATTTTTCATGCTGGGCAAAGACGATTATGTTCATACCTAAATGTTTCGTAGAATTATGCTCCATACTGTGATACACATGAATACCATGGCAGACATGAAAACCGGAAATGCGCACCTGGAGTGCGAGACGCACGCGATGGCGGTATAAAATTCATCTGTTTGTGTTCTCTAGCTATAATCTATTGTGTAAACGTTTGATTTTATGTTAAAACAAAAATATTTTGGTTACTACAGATTTTTACATTTTGTTGCTAAACTTTTTTACTATGTATATATTCTATTCTATTACTAACGAATGTTAACGTCGTCTCACGAAAACGTCCGACGTCGAAAAAAATTACAACCACTCCCCTCTCTGCAGTTGCTTCCTATGGGCTTGAATCCAGTGATTGGGTGCCCTGTCTCATTTACCCTCTCCCAAATGGAAACATGGAACAGTCTGAAATGTTGCCATTTAGGAACGGATACTCAATATATTTCGGCAAGTGCTTTTGTGGCTACCAGGAAAGCGAGGCATGGATCAATTTTGATGGAGCGATAAGGTAGGCCTATATTGTCGCCAAAGGCTTTGTTTACAAGTTTCAGTGACAGTTTACAAACTTTAATGTCTTTGTTGTCATCATTGGTATATTCCCTAATGAACGATTAATATCAAGGACTGCTAAAAAATTAATAGAATCGTATTTACCTGCATTTTAGTTGATTGTTGTATGTGCCAATAGAATTTAATTGTTGGGTTAACGGGGTGCCATATACATGCTTATAGTATTTTCGGATACAAAGATTAGTTTTGTTCGCCAACACTAGTCATTTTACGGATAAGAAGACATTGATGAAACACAAACAAAAGTCTCGTGTTCATTTTGCAGACATTAATCCCGTTGAAATGAAATGATTGAGACCCATGGAAATTTAGCAATACCAGTTTTAGTATACTAGTAAATTTGTTAAGAACAGGAAATGATTGTTTGGTAAATCAAAGGAAACCCTTTTCTTTATTCGGAACACTAGGCCACGATGCCCCAGTTTGCTACAGTAAAGAGGAGATGGGTAGGGGAGTTCAAGCGAGGTAGGCAGGGTCTTGAGGACGACGTCCGCCCTGGAAGACCTGTCACCGTTGCAACACCAAAAATGGTCCAATAAAGTCCATGATATTGTTATGAATGACAGGCCGGTCACAGAGAGATATGTAGCCAGTAAAACTGGTATTTTACAGGGAAGAGTTCATTCCATTCTCACGGAAAATCTTGAGATGAAAAGGATCTCTGTCCGCTGGCTGACAGTTGACCAGAAGCACGCTAGGCGCACTTTGTCACATGCTAATCTGAGTCTTTTAGAAACAGATCCAGATAACTTTCTGCAGAGGTTTGTGACTATGGATGGAACTTGGATCCATCATTTAACCCCAGAGTCAAAACAACAGTCCAAACAATGGAGGCACCCTGGCTCACCCCCCACCCAAAAAGGCAAAGGTTGTCCCATCAGCAGGAAAGGTTATGGCTTCGGTTTTCTGGGATGCTTATTGCATCTTGATGGTAGATTATCTACAAAGGGCCAAACAATTAATTGACAGTATTATGCATCACTTTTAAGGCAACTTAGAGAAATCATCAAGCTCAAACACCGTGGAAAACTCAGCAAATATGTACTGTTCCACTAGGACAATGCCCCTGTCCACAAATCTGCCATTGCCATGGCTGCCATCAACGACTGTTAGTTTGAACTAGTAGAACACCCGCCTTATTCACATAAGCTTGCTCCATCAGACTTTCACCTGTTTCCACAGTTGAAAAGAGCCATTGCCGGTATCCACTTTCAGTCAAATGATGACGTCATACATGCAGTGGAGGCCTTTCTGAACGATCAGGAGAAGGAGTTCTACAAAAGTGGCATTGAGGCCTTAAAACATCACTGTCAAAAGTGTATAGACAAAGAAGGGGATTATGTTGAAAAATAAAATCTTTTGACAGTTACAATTCAAACCTTTCTATGTGAGGCTCACTACTTATCGATCAACCCTCGTATATATCGTGTCACACCAAAAGCCGACTACATTGTGCGTTAGAGTAATTTGGCTTTCGTTGAAATAAGGCGACTGTATAGTCCATGCTAGCCAAGCACTTCAATCTTTGAAGCTCTAGGCAAATGCACGCGTCCACTGGCTATCTGGAAATTGTTTGTGTATCTAAAAATAACTATATATTTCAAGTAATAGACGACTTTCACTTATGTTTTAGTCTGTACCCGCAGATCACACTTCCGGAGGCAAAGACGATGATTTGATGGGAAATCAACATTGTATACATGAAAAATATTACTAAAAATTGTCACAAATCGACATTATCAACACGAGGCTCCCTAAATATGTGGAGAAAACACTGACGACGCACGTACATTCAATATAACGCGATAAAGAGCACGTGCATTCAACATTAAAACGCTTTGGGTTCGAGAGTATTGTTACCAAAACGCTTTGAGATTGAGAGTATGTTACTAAAAATAACAAATACTAAACGTTTGAGGGGCGTTTTAAGACTACAAGGACGACTTTCGGAGGCTGTTGTGTGCGGGGGGTGGGGTCATAGATGAAATAACCTTATTTAAAAAATGTGTAGATATGCTATCGTTCTTAACTCGACCTATTTAACCCAAAACCAGACGAAAAAGTAAGACTTGTCCAAATTCAAATGATGGCGACGACAATTTCAAATGAACATATTTTTACATAATTTCGGTCTTTCTGGATAGAAAACAGTGTAACAAATGAAGAAATTGCTCGTCACTATTACTAGCAATCACCCGAATCAAACTCCCAATGTTCCAAGGGTGACCGTATTGCAATTGTTCGAATTCAAGTTGTTAATTGATTCTTGTAGGAGGACTTACATGACCGTACTCAGCACAGACTTTGACACACTGTTACTACTAGATAATATTAGTATCTGTTAACCAACTGTAACAATAAGGTTGTCCTTAACACTTTCCCGAACAATTCCTAACTTTGATGACTGATTCAAAGAAACCATAGAAAGCCGTCGCAAAAAAAGAAAAGCATATTTAAAGTATTTTCTTTTAAACATCCAAAATGCTATAGTCAAGTAGACCATACTCTTGTTTATCTTGTCATACTTCCGGTCACTTTTTATGTGCCATCTGTTTTCGTGACTTTTTTAAAATATGGACAAGTGCAATAGGTTGTAAGTTGGGAAAGGGTTCATTTAATATAAAATTGTTGCCATATCCATTTATCATATTGGGGGCACCAATAATTTGAGCGCGACACTTCTACTTCAAAGATAGACGTTCGAAAATGTACATGGTTGGACTTATAAGACTTTTGCTTTTCCTATGTGCGCTTGAATTTGTTGAAGGTATAGGTATAAACACCATTAATGAAGGTATAAATCCAAACGTAGATGAAGGTGTTGACCCAAGCGAGGTTGATGAGGCTGTAGATCTTGCCGTGAAGTCGTTAGCGGAACAGATCCATAATTTGATCTTTGCAAAGGCTCAGTACAACTCGGACATTCGACCGATCTATAACGACAGTGATGTGATCAACGTTAACGTCTATCTGGAACTGTTATCTATACACGATCTGGATGAAAAGTCAGAGACGTTCAAACTGACGGTCTACATGCACTTGCGATGGACCGACCAGTTTATCACGTGGAATGAAACGTTGTTTAACGTGATGTCATTGACGTTATCACAACGTGACGTCTGGACGCCGGAGTTGGTCCTGACGAATTCGTATGAACGTTATCAAAGTCTGGGAGAAGACGGTCTCAAGTTGATGATAGCGCCAGATGGAACTGTGTCATGGGAAACGATCGAGGTGAGATTTAATTAAATGGATGTTGTGTTACGTATTTGTCTTAAACTTTTAGAGATTACTTTTTTCACAAATATGTCGGTAGAAAAAAAAATAGATATAGATCTGTCACGTAATAGATAGTAGTATTTTAAACGACAATGGTCAACCATCATGATGTGGTTTTCAAATACAAGCACGTGACATTTGTAACTTGCAGAGTTCAGAAGAATTTGTAACAATCGGTCCGCATTTGAAATGGCGGACACAAACAACTGTGACTGTGGATTTTCTTAACCCATTACCAAACGACAATATTTTTGGTTGTTCCAAATTCAAAGATGTTGCAGACGACAATTTCAGGTGAATAAAATTGAAAATCTTTTGGACTTTTTGGGTAGAAAACATTGTGGGAAATGAAGAAATTGCTTTTCAAAAGCAATTCCTTCATTTTCCACAATGTTTTCCAAAGCCATTACTTTGTAGGGAGTCAAAAAGTGTGGGAATGGGTTAAATCATTCATATCCGATTTGGAGTTTCCTAGGACATATCCATAATTTGGCTATTTTAAAATTCACATGTCATATTTTTTTTCGGGCGATATCGTAAATATTCTACGGTAGAAAGTAGCTCCAACAAGTAGCGTATGGATCTAATACCTCGGTTATGTTATGGGTAGCCTATTCACAACGTCGCTCGAAAAACTCCATGACGAATATGAAAGCACGTCATTTTACGCGTGTTTGTATTCCACATTTCAGGTACTGACGTCGACGTGTCGTCTGGATACGACCTACTTTCCATTTGACATCCAAACTTGTGACATCAATTTTGTGGTGTGGAACTACTTCAGAGAAGACGTCATGTTGATTCCAAACGTCGGAGATTGGGATACAGGTAAGCGCAATCAGATAGGAAGATCTATATAAGCCAAGTACATTTATAATCATTTTGTTAAATGCCGTCGTTCTAACAATGTCAAACAGAGACACAATTTAAACCTATTACCTGACGGCAAAATTCTAGCTGTTCAAAATTTAAAGATGATGCAGGCGACAAATTGAAATTTGCATTCGTGGTTGAAAACTGTTGGGAAACGTAGAAACTGTGTTAATGTTTTTCCAAAACTTTTTATCGTGTATGGCACCAAAAGCGTTAAAGAGCGGCATTGGGCTATACATTGCCATTCTTGATATTTGCTCTTGTATTTTGAAAAAAAAATCGATCATCATTGTTGTTCTTGTTTTTATTTTTTTTTTATTTTTTTTTATTTATTTATTTTTTTTTTTTTTTTTTTTTCAATTTTGGGTGCAGTTTTGTTTTAGAGATGACGTATATTGTATATCTAATTTTGGTCATAGTTGAATAGTCAGAATCTGTTGACGTTCAATAAATACATAATTGTTTAGCATGTTCATTTCTTATGTCGGACAATCTAACGTTGTAAGCTGGCACTTTTTTTGTATTTCAGGTCTGGGCGAGTTTGAAGGTCACCCGACGTGGGAGTTGATATCACTGACGCCAACCACGGGGAACTTACGTAAAGCCTCGATACGCTACACCGTCACAATGAAGCGTAAAGCCCTGTATTACATCATGCACTTCGTACTGCCGACCGTCATGTTAACGTTACTGAACGCCATGACGTTTGTACTGCCCCACGACTGTGGTGAACGTGCAAGCTACGCCATAACCGTGTTCCTGTCGATGGTGGTCATGATGACTATCCTGATGTCAATGCTCCCGGAGAGCTCTAATTCCACGTGCATCTTCGGTTTGTACCTGATAATCGAGACGGGCGTCAGCACGCTTATTACGGTTGTCAACGTTGTATTAATACGCGCGTCCAAATTTACCGACGATACACCAATTCCGGCATGTTTAAGGGCCTACGTCAACTGTTGTCGGAAATCAACGATCGCTTCGGAGAACGAGAAGAAACATGATGTCAAAGAATTCGACGCCGAGTCGATATTATCGGAGAAAGAGGAGAATTGTCTGACCTGGAGGTGCGTGGTTCGAGCTCTAGACAAGGCGTGTTTTGTGTTTTTCTTTGTTGTTTCGTCTCTAGCCACCATTGTTATGTTGTTTGTCTCCGTTACTAGACCCTCGGCTTAAATACTTTAATTCGATGAACTGACGTGGCGAATTCTGTCTTAACTTTTGAAATATCGTGCAAAAATTGACTATTGCCACGATGTTTTATTTGTAAAAACAATGTTACATTTCTCACAGGCTTTTTTCTTTTGAGTTTTAATTTACCGACTAGCAAAAATTCAGACTAGTCAAATTGCCACGGTGTTTTATTTGTGAAAAAGGGCTAGTTTTCTAACAGACTGTTTTCTTTCGAGTTTCTATTTACCGTCCAGCAAATATTTAGACCGTTCCAATTTAAAAAGTATACGCAGACGATAAAAACTGGACGATAACAAAGATGAAATTTGTGAAGAATGAAACAGAGAAAACATTGAGACAAAGGGAGAAAATGCTGTTTAACAGCATTTTCTTCTTTTGTCTAAATGTTTTCCCAAACTATTTCTTTTATGAACGTAACTGGGTATTGTGTGAAAAATGTGTATTAATACGCGCGTCCAAATTTACCGACGATACACCAATTCCGGCATGTTTAAGGGCCTACGTGAATTGTTGTCGAAAATCAACGATCGCTTCGGAGAATGAGAAGAAACATGATGTCAAAGAATTCGACGCCGAGTCCATACTATCGGAGAAAGAGGAGAATTGTCTGACCTGGAGGTGCGTGGTTCGAGCTCTAGACAAGGCGTGTTTTGTGTTTTTCTTTGTTGTTTCGACTCTAGCCACCATTGTTATGCTGTTTGTTTCCGTGGCCAGACCTTCGGCTTAAGTACCCAATGATTTCATTTTCTAGCAATGGCAAACTCTGGCTTTTTTTGTTTTTTGTTTCCTGTCGTGTAAAACGGTTTTTATCACTATTTTTTATTGTTAACCCTTTCCCAAACAAGACCTGGTTTTGACATCCCTAATCGATAAGGCTTGGGAAAACAATTGAAACAAAAGAAGAAACTGCTGATAACCAGCAGTTTCTCCTTTTGTATCAATATTTTCTAGACTATATCACACACAATTCCAATCTTTATTAACATCCGTGTTGTCGTCTGCAACAGCTTTTGAACTGGACCACCCTAAAATTTTGTCGTTTGGGAAAGGGTTAAATATTCTGCTACAGGTATGGCTTAAATGTCGACGAAGAACATTCTAAGCCCTTTAATTTTATACCAAAAAAGGGTTTACGATGACACCTCAATTTTCGTCAAATTGCATGTAAACATAGCTACCTACAGAATTCAACACGTGCGACAAGGGCTACTGGACGATACATGACGGTCCACAAAGGTCGCGGCCTTGACATAATTAGCCCTTTCCCATTAGACCATGTTTTGGGTAGTCCTATTCAAAAGCTGCTGCAGATGACAATAATGATGTTGTTAAAGATATCATTTGTGTAGAATATAGCTCAGAAACTATTGAGAAAAAAGGAGAAACTGCTGGTTATCAGCAGTTTCTTCTTTTGTCTCAATGTTTCCCAAGCCATATCTATTTGGGACGTCAAAACCAGGCCCCGGTTTCTCGAAAAAACTTAAGGTATAAAGTGCCTAATGAAAAACACCACTTTCTAGCCATACGAAATGTATCAAATTACACACACTTGTAAATACACTTCACATAAGTTGATTCACCGTGCCAGATTTCAAGATTTTGCTTCAAGAAGAAAATAATTTACAAATATCATTTTACTCTATATTCATATGCAAGGGAGGTAATTTTGAACATTTTTGTCAAATATTTCCATAAATATGCATTAATTCAAAATTCTAAACCGTACAAAATGTTTATATTTGTATTTGGAATGGAAATGTAACACAGTTTAGGAATTACTGGCACTTTTCAAATTTCGCCGCTGGCTTTTTGGTGCTAATTAGGCCCTTTTTACCTTAAGTACGGTTCGAAGGAATACTCTCGAACGTTGAAGGGTAGTCGATTGAAGTTCACGTGGATTTCGTGCGATTTGATCACGGTGCTCAGATTTGAGCATGAGAACGTACTTAATTTTTTTCGAGAAACCAGGGGCCTGTTTCATCAAAACATTTAAGACGTATTTTTGACTTACCGCGGTGTCTTAAATATCGCTTAAAACAACAGCCGCATAACGCCGGTCTTGATAGATTGGCGATACGCGATTCTTGCCCTAAACTTGTCGTAAGTCACCAGTAAGTAAAAAATACGTCTTAAATGTTTTGATGAAACGGTCCCCTGGTCTTGTTTGGGAAAGGGCTAAGCCCTACGTAGAAGTCCCGGTGGAAGTTCACTTTAAAATCCCACCCATAATCTGCACTGGTGGAATACCATTCAGTAGAACTGCATTTCAATATTTTCCTCTTCTCTGAATTCAGAAACATCGCAACAAAAGAAGGATATCATTTTTTACATACTGGGGACTATGACCTGGAAGTACACTATGTTCGTAGTCTCCTCAAAATCATATCATAGCCTCAAGTCTGTGACTTTCAATAAAAGGGAGAAAACTCGTGTTTTGTTGATTCTTTCAAGATCCTACCATGATTATTTCTCTTTTATTCGTTTGTGAGGCAAACGACGGTGTGGTAGAAAAGCATAGAAAAGGAATCCCGGATTTAAAGAATTGTTTTTGCTTTCATTTATTTTGTCGTCTACAATACCCTTTAACTTATTTGTACCAGACGAAAATGAGGGCCTGTATAGGCCCTACCGTAGTCTGTGAAAAGTTTCCGGCATTGTCCTTTAAACTCCTTAACATGCATATACAGACCTGTCTAAAATACTGTGACAAAAGAATAAAATGCTGGTTACCAGCATTTTCTTCTTTTGGTGCAATATTTCCCCAAACAGTTTAGTAGGGATGTCAAAACATTTTTGTTGTTGTTGTTGTTGTTGTTGTAGTTGTTGTTGTTGTTGTTTGGGTTTTTTAGGCAGAGCTACACTTCGAAGTGATGTCCTAGGTTTCATATCTCGTCCAATCTCAAATTATGGCTTAAAAACAATAAACATGTAACGTTACACTAAACTTATATAGTCAAAATTTAATCTTAGGCCAATGCCAGGGGGTCCGGACCCCCCTCCCCCCGCGCTCTTTATCTGCCCATGAGTCCTATGCATAAATCTAGTAGGTTAACGTAAACCATTAAAATTTCATTGCTAGACCCATATGTTTACAGTAACACTTTTCCACGCAAGATCAGGTTTTGACGTCCCTATATATAATAGAAAAGGTTTGGAAATGCACTGAGAAAAGGAATGGAAAATCAGAATAATATATATTTTGCCTCAATATGATTGGATTATCCTTTATATTTTTGCCGCTTGGAAAAGAAATTAACCCTCAATTAGGCAACTGACCCTTTATATTATTATACCTCCAAAGATAAACTAGGTTCTCCAACCCACAACAAGCCCGTAGGAAGCAATTTTATAGGAGGGGGCTGTGTCTGAATATGGGGGCCTAATATGGATTTTCTCTAAATTTTCTGTATGAAATAAGGAAAATTCGGCATTTTTTGCCCCCCCCCCCTCCCCAATTTCCATGAATGATTCTACCTCTGAACTAATGGGCTGGTAGTCGCATGGCGTGGAAGCACGTGACACAACACTTTCAGAAAATTGTCGATAATTTTGGCAATACCTGACCAATTTGAGTTCGATTTGAAGCAGAGAAGGTTATAAACGACAGGATTTAGGTGGATTTTGGTATATCATTTAAAGATCAGCAGTTCAAAAGTTATTGACTACCAACTAAACTTTTGGTTGGCCGTCAATAACTTTTTAGCGAGCCGGGACTTTATGTCCGGGCAGCTAAAATCACAGCCCAAGTGTCGGCGTCGCGTCGGCGTCGGCGTCGCGTCTTCAAAAACTTCAACCTGGTCTTTAGCTCAGGCACTATTTGAGATACAGCCTTGATACTTCACACATGGGTACCTCTTGCCAAGACAATTCTAACGGTCTTTTATCTCAGAGGCGAAGAGTTGAACCGATGTAGGCCTAGTTACAGGCCCATAGGAACAGGGGGCTAAGGGGGGGGGGGACTAAGCTCCCTCCAAAGTTGGCCAAAAAGCCAAGTTTTCTTTAATTTATTTTACACTGAAAATTCCTATAAATGTCTTCCTACGGGCCTGCATTGGCAGAGAACACTTTCGGCGAAGAAACTGGCGAGTTTACAGGGCCCAGAAAAATTACTTCATTAACACAAGGTTTTACAGGTGTAGGAAAGCACTTTTTGGCGAGAAGGGACTTAATGTTCGGGGAGCTAATGACACAGCCCCAGTGTCGGCGTCGCGTCCCGTGCCGTCGCATCTTCACTTGAAAAACTTTAACCTGGCTCTGGTTTCTCGAAAAAACTTACGTACATACTCATGAGTACATGCTAAACTTCAATGGAATAGTCTCCAACGTTGTAGGGTATTCAATAGGACTCGGTTTTTTTGTTGAACAAATACGTCATCGTCACGCCTCACTGGTCTAAAAATAGATTGGGAATCCTCTATCGTACAAATATGGCTGTGAACATCGCGAAGTTTTTCCACGGTTCAACTTGCTGAAGATGACGTTCTAAGAGCTGGATTGCCGTAATCATTTGTTTAGAAACATTATAATTCAGAGTTGAGAAGGTTGCTGCACTGTCATGTACTTTTTAAGCTAAGTAACTATGAAATAACCATTTGACAAGTAATGTTTACACATACGGTCCTATAACTCATCGGGTTTAAATGTACACTTGTATACAAACACTTTACTTCTTTTTGTTTATAAATGGCCCAACACAAACACTTCATCTTTTGGGATTAAACGAGTTAGGACATTAATTCTCTCGTATAGCTCACGATAAATGGTTTGGTAAATGTTAAAACTATGTATTTGTTTTTTAGTGTTTGTATACAAGTGTACTTTTATAGCCGAGGAGTTATACCTTAGCTTCGTCGTGTCGCTCGTGCTACTCGCTTACCCTTTCCAAAACGACAAAATGTCATGTTGGGCCAAATTGGAAAAAGTCTGCAGACGACAAAACGGATGTGAATACTTTTAGTGTTTTATGACAGAGAAAACATCGAGGCAAAAGTAAAATGATCATCAATATCCAAAGAAGTTATTCAATCTCATTTTGTCTGCTGTGCAGGTCTTTTAAATCTGATCGATCATCATTTTCTTCTTCTGCATCAATGTTTATTCAATAATTTTCTGTTAGGGACGACAAAACCGGTCTTGTTTGGGAAATGATTAATCTAGAAAAAAATTAGAATTTGTCGCTGAATGTGATTTGTCATGATACCCCCACAGGCTTCCACTATAACATAGGGCAATAACTCACAAAATAAGAAAGGTAGAGTTACGCTCCTTGTACGTTGCACTTCTCCTTGGTGAGATCTATCTACCCGCGAAGTTTCATGATCATAGCTACTTTACTTTCACACTTTTCGATGTTTTTTCTGGTTAAGCTGCTGTGGAACCTCAAGAAAAAACGCTTGTCATTTCTGGTCTGTCTCCGTATCTGGAATCAATGCTGCATGTTGAATATGCGCAATGTTTCGTAGTTTTAGTTCCCGCCTGCATTATCTACGATCGACTAATATCTCGCTTGAAAATGATAATTTTTCGCTAACACTGTTACGAAAAAATTGTCCGATTCATGACCGATAAACAAAATATTAGACTGGTACCCGGCAAGCGTTGTTGGGGGTTTTCCCATCAGAAATCTATTTTTAGCACAAATTGGCGCGAAAATTGTTCGCTATTGAAGTCCACGTGGATTTCGTGTGATTTGAGTGCCGTGCTCAGGTTTGAGTCTGACAACGTATTTAAGTTTTTTTTTTTTCGAGAAACCGGGGTCTGGTCTATAGGCCTATCTCAAACACTTTTAGAGATGCAAACTTGATAATTCACTCATGGATACTTCCCACCAAGACTTTTTATTTGAGACCATGACCTTTGACATTGCCCTTGGAGTTTGACCAGCTTTAAAAAAATAATAACCTGGCCCCGGTTTCTCGAAAAAAACTTAAGTATATTCTCATGAGAACATGCTTAACTTCAAAGGGATACTCTCCAACGTTGAAGGGTATTCGATTGAAGTTCACGTGGATTTCGTGCGATTTGAGCACGGTGCTCAGATTTGAGCATGAGAACTTACTTAAGTTTTTTTTTCGAGAAACCGGGGCCTGGCCTGCATCTCATGCACTGTTACAGATAGAGCCTTGATATTTCATATGCGGATACCTCGTGTCATGACCTTAATCTTGAGACCATGGCCTGTGACCTAGTGACCTTGACCTTTGATCTTGGACTCCTTTTTGTGACAAGCTCTCGTATATGCGAGTTCTACGTTGTCCGCGGACAACTCTTGTTTTAATTTCCCGTAATATTTTTTGAAATACGAAGAAATGAAGTATCAGCCCATTGAAATTGTCGTTTGCAACATTTTGGGATTTGGACCAGCTTAAATTGCTGTCGTCCTGTATGGGTTAAATTGGAATATATCCACTCTTCTTCAAATTTTCGGTCTCCTGACCTTCTTCAGAGAAACAAATATTTATATTATTATTCTACATCATATTAACATCCATTGTTCTTCCATTGCTTATGTGTACTACGACGTCAATGACGACGTGACGTCATTTCCAGTACGCCAAACGTTCACGCAACAAATGACGTACGCCAAATAACGTAACGTCGTCAACCGCCCCAGATACACCTTCCTAGTCATTCCAAATTTATGTCTATGCTATTCCCAGCCCTATACAGCTGGCACTCGCTATGTCTACATCAGATGGGTCGAATTTCCTGGATAACATAATTTTTAAATCCCATTTCCTTGAAGCAATATTATACATAAAATATACTAAGAAAATAAGTGAAATTGCCCATGTTAGGCAATTTTTCCCTCTTTTCCTACCATGTCTCAATCATAAAGATACCTGACGACCGACATACAAAGATAACAATCATTTGAAACAGAACTGGACAAAATCGTGTTTGTCAAATTCTGGATATTTCGAATTAAACGGACTTTCCTTTCATCTGGACACAACGAGTCTCAGCTGTACAAGACTGGTACAGTGATACCCTCGAAATAATAATAATTAGGGAAAAGGGAAAATATTTTCCATTTACAATATAAAGGTTCGACCCCCTCAACCACCCCCCCCCCCCCAACACAAAAAGGGGTGGGGTATAGATAAAGAACTGGTTCGGATATCTCGAACAAAATTCGTTCGGGAAAACATTAAGACACAGGAAGGAAATGCTGTCCATCAGCAATTTCTCCTGTGTCCCAATATGTTTTCGCTCCAAAGTCCCGAGAAAACTTAGAGGCAAAGGAAGAAAGGCTGTTAATCAGTTTTTTCTGCCCCTATCTGAATACTCCTCCTGTAAAGCCATCTTTCGGATGCAGAGGGGGGGGGGGGGGTTCAACCCATTACCATATAAAAACGCCCATTGACACCCCAAAAGACAACGGTTAAGGAAAACACTGCGGAAAATGAAGAAATCGCTTGTGATCAGCAATTACCTCATTTTCCGAACGCTTCCCGTAAGAAAAGAGCCAAAAAACGCAGAAATCCATTACAACAATTGTCTTCTGCATCATCCTAGAAACTGGAACATTCTGAAATTTGATTACCTGGTAATAGGTTAAAAACTTGTTTGAACATTGCAACCGTCTGGGACTTTCGTTCCCAGTTTCAAGATCCATTTTTCCTCTACTAGTATTCTGAAGCATTTCTTTTCTCCACCTAGACACTGTAGTATAACAAACTTAAGGTCTGTTACAGCATGGTCCTTAAAATGTCTCATTATATTAAAATGTCTCATTATATGGAAATTGTTTTTACAGGTGTCTGAGCTTATACTTGTACAATAACGAAGAAAAACATACGGAAATAAGAAACAACATTTGTGATGTGATGTTGATTCATGGTCACAGGTTTCAATGCTTCATAGATGGATCGGTGGAGGAGCACATCAGAAAGAAACGGTTAATGGATGGCAGTATTGATTCATGGGCCACAGAGGCGGAAATTTATGCTGCATCAGCGCTGTATGGGGTTAATATCAATGTAAGAGTTGGGAACAGAAAACATTTCAATCAACACATATTTCAATTACTACATCAAGATGATTCCGTACCAACAACCCCTTATGGTCACACAATGTATCTATGTCTAAAGGATGATCATTTTACATTATTAAAAAAGGCTCCTGATCAAGCAGATAATGGTACTAGTGCTAGGAATAACATAACAGACTGGTTTGATCTGGATGAGGAAACGGATGGAGAAATGAAACAGGTAAATGCACAGTCTAATAAACAAATCCCGGGCGTAGATTGTGTACCCAACGTTGATAAGAGAAAAGAAGTGGACTGCGGTAAGTTAAAGACATACGGTATGAGTAAGAAAAGGTGCAGGGATATAGAGAAAACAGACAACACCCAACCGTGTGAAACTATAGAAAAAGATAATGCGGTAACAAACCTTTCTAAACATGAACTTACGGAAGAGCAGGAAAGCTTGTTATCCAAAGGACTGAAATTTATCCCAGACAGAATGAAGGTGGATAAAATCAAACTGCTAGCCGATTTGGCCGAGTGGGAACGCCGAATGCGATTGAGGGAATACTTTTATGATGATGAAAATACTAAGATTCCAGACCAGGGAGAAAGAGAAGCAGGTGAAAGGTTTAGGGTGAAGAAAACAAGTACATTTACACCGTGCAAGGGTAGAGATTTATGGTTAGACATGTATATAGAAATGGTGAAAACAGACATAGTAAGTAACTTGCAAAGTGCCAAACGTTTGAATCTGTCGAGTGTGGAACATTCGGCATTCCTTTCCCTGTTACATAATGAAGACATCGTAATAAGACCGGCGGACAAAGGCTCAGGTGTTGTGGTATTAAATAAGACTGATTACATAGAAAAGTTAAAACAAGAAATGGATAGGAGCGAATCATACATCGAAACTGATGATGACCTGACTGAGTCGACCTGGAAGAAAGTTAAGAAGCTAGTCAACAAAATGCATAGAGAGGGGGCGATAACGAAAGAGATGAAACAGTATTTAACTTTTGTCCACCCAAAAGCAGGCAAGTTGAAGGGTAATCCAAAGCTCCACAAGTCAAACACTCCTTTTCGGACTATTGTAAACGGTATGAATACACCTACGGAAAAGATCGCAGAGGTTGCTGAGTATGAACAACAAGAATATGTTCTCGGTTCACCAAGCTATGTAAGAGATACCACAGACTTCATAAACAAGTTGAGAGAGATTAAAGGGCCAATACCGAAGGGTACGTTTCTATTTTGTTTTGATGTATGCAAATTATACCCGTCCGTCCCAAAGAGAGAAGGCATGGAAGCTTGCCGTGAAGCCCTTGAAGTGAGATCTTCCCCACTTATCCCTACTAAGAATGTAATGGAAATGATCCAGACAGTGCTTGAAAATAATAATTTCAACCTAGGACACCACAACTACTTACAGACAGAAGGGATTGCAATAGGCTCCAAGTTAGGAAGAAATTTTGCTTGTACATATATGAGAAAGTGGGACGAGAGACTGATGGAATCAACGAATAGGCCTATGTTCTATAAGAGGTTTATTGACGATGGCTTTGGGTTGTGGACAGGTAACCTGGAGTCACTTCAAGAATTCGCTACATACGCAAACGGGATACATGAGAACATCAAGATAGAGCTCCGGTTCAGCCAGGAAAAGATAGAGTTTTTGGACACATGGGTGAAGCTAGATAATGGTAGGGTGTATACGGATTTGTACAAGAAGCCCTCTGACAAACAACTATATCTTCAAAGTAGTTCTTGCCATCCCTCACACACCAAGAAAGGACTGGCATATGGCTTAGGCCTGCGAATTAGACGTATTTGCGAAAAGGAAGAGGACTACTATAGACATAGGAAGGATCTGAAGGGACAGCTGAGGAAAAGAGGCTATGCTGGGAAGCTAATTGAATCCCAACTACAGATGGTGGACAAGATGAATAGAAAGGATCTATTGAGAACAAAACAACAAAATCCAAAGCGAGAGAGGGTACCCCTGGTGCTGACATTTTCGAAGCTGCTACCGGATATCAGGGGGATTCTGAAGAAGAATTCTAGAGTCCTCTACAGGTCAGACAGGATGAGGCAGATATTTGGAGATCTCCCCATGGTAGCCTATAGAAGGGATAAGAACCTGGCTGACACCCTGGTTCATCGCAAAACAGCGCAGATTATTGGTGCTAGTAGAATACAGTCCCATTGTGACTGTAAGGTGTGTGGAGCTATGCATCTGGGTCCTATAGATGATACAAAGAGGCAGCAAAACTACCAACCAGTGCCTGACGTATCGTGCAGTACGCGTAATGTCGTATATGCGCTTCTATGTGCAACCTGCGACAAGACTGTCTATGTAGGGGAAACTGAGAGGTCGGTGAAAGAAAGAATAGGTGAACACATGAGGGACATTAAAAACCAGCTTGACAAACCTATAATGAGACATTTTAATATAATGAGACATTTTAAGGACCATGCTGTAACAGACCTTAAGTTTGTTATACTACAGTGTCTAGGTGGAGAAAAGAAATGCTTCAGAATACTAGTAGAGGAAAAATGGATCTTGAAACTGGGAACGAAAGTCCCAGACGGTTGCAATGTTCAAACAAGTTTTTAACCTATTACCAGGTAATCAAATTTCAGAATGTTCCAGTTTCTAGGATGATGCAGAAGACAATTGTTGTAATGGATTTCTGCGTTTTTTGGCTCTTTTCTTACGGGAAGCGTTCGGAAAATGAGGTAATTGCTGATCACAAGCGATTTCTTCATTTTCCGCAGTGTTTTCCTTAACCGTTGTCTTTTGGGGTGTCAATGGGCGTTTTTATATGGTAATGGGTTGAAACCCCCCCCCTCTGCATCCGAAAGATGGCTTTACAGGAGGAGTATTCAGATAGGGGCAGAAAAAACTGATTAACAGCCTTTCTTCCTTTGCCTCTAAGTTTTCTCGGGACTTTGGAGCGAAAACATATTGGGACACAGGAGAAATTGCTGATGGACAGCATTTCCTTCCTGTGTCTTAATGTTTTCCCGAACGAATTTTGTTCGAGATATCCGAACCAGTTCTTTATCTATACCCCACCCCTTTTTGTGTTGGGGGGGGGGGGTGGTTGAGGGGGTCGAACCTTTATATTGTAAATGGAAAATATTTTCCCTTTTCCCTAATTATTATTATTTCGAGGGTATCACTGTACCAGTCTTGTACAGCTGAGACTCGTTGTGTCCAGATGAAAGGAAAGTCCGTTTAATTCGAAATATCCAGAATTTGACAAACACGATTTTGTCCAGTTCTGTTTCAAATGATTGTTATCTTTGTATGTCGGTCGTCAGGTATCTTTATGATTGAGACATGGTAGGAAAAGAGGGAAAAATTGCCTAACATGGGCAATTTCACTTATTTTCTTAGTATATTTTATGTATAATATTGCTTCAAGGAAATGGGATTTAAAAATTATGTTATCCAGGAAATTCGACCCATCTGATATAGACATAGCGAGTGCCAGCTGTATAGGGCTGGGAATAGCATAGACATAAATTTGGAATGACTAGGAAGGTGTATCTGGGGCGGTTGACGACGTTACGTTATTTGGCGTACGTCATTTGTTGCGTGAACGTTTGGCGTACTGGAAATGACGTCACGTCGTCATTGACGTCGTAGTACACATAAGCAATGGAAGAACAATGGATGTTAATATGATGTAGAATAATAATATAAATATTTGTTTCTCTGAAGAAGGTCAGGAGACCGAAAATTTGAAGAAGAGTGGATATAGAAATAAAGGAAATAATAGAACAGTTCCCTGTGGAATTATTTTTAAAGAATAAATTGGAATAGTCTGATGCTTTGCCTTTTTTTGGGGGTGGGGTGGAGAATATTCTCCTGCAAACAAAGTCACGTTTAGGACGTAGCCTATCGACAAAAGAGAGCTATAAAAATACAGAGGAGATAGAAATTTGCGGCTAACATTTAATTTCTCCTTTTCACCCAATAAAGAATGATGAAGAAAAAAAACTTTATGGAATTTTCAAAACTAACAAAATTAGTAGATCTATGCTACACCTAGATCTCCCAGACCACTGAAACCATTACCACACAATGATTCTTTTTGACTCCCCACAAAATAATGGCCATGGAAAACATCGTGGAAAATGAAGAAATTGCTTGTGACAAGCAATTTCTTCATTTCCCACACTGTTTTCCATCCAAAAAGACCTAAAAATTAAAATTTCTATTCACTTCAAATTGTCGTCTGCAGGATCTTTCAATTTAGACCACCCTAAACTTTTGCCATTTGGTAATGGGTTAAAGAGTTGTAGTCGACAAAATAGGCATAGAGTAGGATGTAAACCGAGGATATAATGGTGGTTGTAAACATAAATTCCTTCTTTTCACACAGTGTTTTCAATCGTTCTCTAATTATAGATACAAACATGGCAGGTTTTCTTACAGGTTAGTCTGTCCAAAAAGAGAAACCTTGGAGGAAAGGTTAAAGATCGTCGTTTACATGGTTTAGATCTAGGCTAGATCAAAATGTGCCTTCACAAGCCTCAGGATTTCCTTCGGCCTCGGTATAGATCTAGTAGGCCTAAGTTACACTAATGTTCCCAAATCAACACTTGCGTAGGAAGGGGGCAGGGGCAGGCCCCAATAATTTAGAATGGGACTAACATATCCTATGCCCCCCATAATAGGCCTACACCCATAATTTCCTTCAAGAAACGTCTAGGTAGGCTATAAAATGCTGTCTGAAAGTGCCCAGATTGCAGGAAATGGTATCTTAGAATTCAAAATTTTCGGGGGCATGCCCACAAGCAACGCTACGCTAGCTCGGGTTCTATTCACTCAAACATTTGCCCCCCACCCCTACCCCATATTATAAACCTTCCTAAGCCTAAGATCAATGCAAACTTTTGGAGTAGGCTAGGCCTAGCCTAGATCTAGCCTAAGACAAAATGTCTAAGACCTAGACTTTTCAATTCAAAGATGCTGTGCAGACAACAATTTCAAGTAAATAATTGTAGGCCTAGATCTACATTTTTCTAAAGAAAATATGGCGGGTTTCTTCATTTCCCACAATGTTTTCTAAAAGCCATTAGATCTATCTTTTAGTGAGTCAAAAAGAGCCAATGTCTTGGAATGGGTTAAATGTCACTGTGAAAGATTAAGAAAAAAAATGCAGAAAAGGGAGAAATGCTGATTAGATCTACCAGCAATTTCTACCCGTTCCCCAATTCAAACAGATTTTTCATTGTGGCCGATTAATTTTGTCGTCTGCAACACCGTTGAATTTGGACGTGTTCATTTTTCATTAAAGTCGTTTAAACCGTTCTCAGCAAATTCTGGATTCGATCAAATGATCGGCAGTCATCTGTGCTGGTTCTTGTCCATTTAGCAATGTCTCGCACCTTGCACGTGCGCACACTTCATTCATGCACGTGCAGCGGATTGGTCGCATGGTTCTGCTTACGTTTGGCTTGTCTTTTATTTCATTTTATATATTTTTAGCAAATCACACACTTTACAAATTAATTTATCAAACAAATAGAAATCTGTTTGAATCTATGATAAGTTTATTTTTTCCCCGCGGAAAATAAGATATGTGAATGACGTCAAAGTTTCTATAGCAGAATAAGTCGTCCAATCAAATTGTTGGGCCACCTACATCCCTGAACTATCTCAAGGTCGGAGGTGCTCTACGGTTGTGGGGATTACTGCAATTTTTATTGCATGATTACCGCATAATTTATCAAGGTAGGCATTTCTTTGACACACTTTTACCGAATTATTGTTCCCTTGTCAGTCGATAGATGCACCTGTCATTGCGAATTTGTCTTCCGGATTTCATAAATATTGTTAACATTATTCATCAAAATGGCCGACCCGTACTGCCAAAATTGGTCAATACACTCGTAATGCCGGGATTCCTTTTGCTTTACATTTGAAATATCATTACCCAAACCTTAGGTATAAATGAATTTACATAGAAACGCACTGATTCGATGTTTAGCCAGTGCATTTGTTTGCAGTTACAGAGAAAGGGAAATAAAACGGGAAAATCCACTTGTTTTAGTAGGGGTGTAACCCGGTACAGTTCGATTTCGATCTAAAATGAAACATGATCGCAAAAATACTTGATTCTAAATCTTATGAATGGTAAAATATCAAGCATACTTTAATCCCCAAACTTGAAAAAAGTTGTTACAATTGATTTACCTTGTAGAAATGTAAATATTTTATTTGCAATTATAATTTTTTGAAGGGAGGTAACTCTCATGAGCAAATCAGTTTGGCAGAGTTACAGATAAGAGAGGGTTAAGACAGTCTAACTTTGTTATTTCAATTCCAAACCATATGTTGTTGGTACTCATTTGAATTGTCTCAACGAGACAATTCCAATGAGTACCCACAACTTAGGTTTTGATGAAGAATAAACGAAATATTGCATTTTAAGAAGTCATCACCCTCTATCTGTAGCCCCGAGTTGGGTATGCATGAAGTATCATTTAGAACAACCAGTAGAGCTGGGACGGGTAGAAATTTTGTACCCGGGTACCTGTGGTCGTATTACCCGCGGGTACTCGAGTACCCGATGATGGTTCAAAAACACCAATAGATAGATCTTTTTTCATCCTGGCACTTGTTTCGTAAACATGGCTTTAAACAACCAGCCTTCATCGAAATCTTCTTCAAAAAGCGAAGTTTGGTAATTCTTTAGTCTTCTACAAGACAAAGAGAAGACTAAATGCAATAGGCCTATTTAGAATATGCAGATGGTTTTTTTGTACTTTTCTGCGACAAAAAGACTGGTCAAACTTTCGCAGACACTTATCTTACTGAAAAAAAAAACAACAACGGTCAAATGTTAATATCTTGTAGCTAGGGGAGACCGGGACTATTTCGGCCCCCTAATTTCGATTGCTCATATTTTGAATTATATGAAAGTTATTTGGGCGTGATTTATATATTTAAATTCAACAGGCGAAAGCCTTTCAAACTGCGTCTGTCATTTTTATATTTGTCTTTTCAATAAAGAGAATTTCAAATTTTAGAGTTTTGATCGTGGTGGCCGAACTTGCCCCATACATGGGGCAAGTTCGGCCCACCCTCGGGGCAAGGTATGCACAGACCTATAAATCCTTATATTTGATTTTTAGAATGTTTAAATTTAAAGGAATCTGAATACGACTTCCAAATGAAGGTATAAATTGAAAAAGCATTGTTATAACAGTCAAATCATCGTGAGTAAGGGGACATTCGGGATAACAAATAGAGGCTGGGGCAAGTTCGGCCTGTGATTTTGAATTTGTCCATTTTTTACATTTCTGTTAGAGCTAGGTCTGGACAATTGATATATTCGGAGTCGTCAAGAAATGGCAATTCTAGCAGCGATTATTCTTTTTATTCATGGGCAAGTTTGGTGGTGGCCGAACTTGCCCTAACCCCAAAGGCCAAACTAGCCCCAGACAGACCTGGTGTCAACATCACGCCATATTTTTTTATCCCCCGCCGAAAAAAATTTTCGGGGGGGATATTGTTTTTGCCATGTCCGTCCGTCCTTCCGTCCGTCCGTCCGTCCGTCCGTCCGTCCGACATTCGTTTCCGCGCTATTTCTTGGAAACTATAGACCGGATTTCGATGAAACTTGGCACACAGCTTCACTACAAAGAGGACATGCGCATATCGTCGGGGTTACCCGGTTCGACCATTGAATTTAGAGTTACTGCCCCTGACCAGGGTTTTCCATGACGCACAAATCATGCGTCATTGTCGCAATTTCAAAACAAATGACCCCTAAGAAATTTACTTGAGGGACATTTATGACGCAAGTTTTACAATCCAGATTATCCTATGATACTTGAGTCCTAGGGCATTTGACCCACAAAATAGTAGAAATGACCCCTAACTTTGAAGGCAAGGGGGTCATAATGACCCCCAAATTCTTATGCTCAGGGAAAACCCTGCCCTGACTGTTTAAGCCATATACATACAGAGTGATATTCGTTTCCGCGCTATTTCTTGAAAACTGTAGACCGGATTTCGATGAAACTTGGCACACAGCTTCGCTACAAAGTGGACATGTGCATATCGTCGGGGTTACCCGGTTCGACCGCCGAATTTAGAGTTACTGCCCCTGACTGTTTTAGCCATATACATACAGAGTGATATTCGTTTCCGCGCTATTTCTTGAAAACTGTTGACCGGATTTCGATGAAACTTGGCACACAGCTTCGCTACAAAGTGGACATGCGCATATCGTCGGGGTTATCCGGTTCGACCGCCAAATTTAGAGTTACTGCCCCTGACTGTTTTAGCCATATACATACAGAGTGATATTCGTTTCCGCGCTATTTCTTGGAAACTATAGACCGGATTTAGATGAAACTTGGCACACAGCTTTACTACAATGAGGACATGCGCATATCGTCGGGGTTACCCGGTTCGGCCGTCGAATTCAGAGTTACTGCTCCTGACTGTTTAAGCCATATACATACAGAGTGATATTCGTTTCCGCGCTATTTCTTGAAAACTGTAGACCGGATTTCGATGAAATTTGGCACACAGCTTTACTACAAAGTGGACATGCGCATATCGTCGGGGTTACTCGGTTCCACCGCCGAATTTAGAGTTACTGCCCCTGACTGTTTTAGCCATATACATACAGAGTGATATTCGTTTCCGCGCTATTTCTTGAAAACTATAAACCGGATTTCAATGAAACTTGGCACACAGCTTTACTACAATGAGGACATGCGCATATCGTCGGGGTTACCCGGTTCGACCGCCGAATTTAGAGTTACTGCCCCTGACTGTTTAAGCCATATACATACAGAGTGATATTCGTTTCCGCGCTATTTCTTGAAAACTATAGATCGGATTTCAATGAAACTTGGCTCACAGCTTCACTACAAAGTGGACATGAGCATATCGTCGGGGTTACCCGGTTCGACCGTCGAATTTAGAGTTACTGCCCCTGACTGTTTTAGCCATATACATACAGAGTGATATTCGTTTCCGCGCTATTTCTTGAAAACTATAGACCGGATTTCAATGAAACTTGGCACACAGCTTAACTACAATGAGGACATGCGCATATCGTCGGGGTTACCCAGTTCGACCGCCGAATTTAGAGTTACTGCCCCTGACTGTTTAAGCCATATATACATACAGTGATATTCGATTCCGCGCTATTTCTTGAAAATTATACACCGGATTTCAATGAAACTTGGCACACAGCTTTACTACAATGAGGACATGCGCATATCGTCGGGGTTACCCGGTTCGGCCGTTGTATTTAGTGTTACTGCCCCTGACTATTTTAGCCATATACATACAGAGTGATATTCGTTCTGTTGAAGCCATATACATACAGAGTGATATTCGTTCTGTTGAAGCCATATACATACAGATTTATATTCGTTTCCGCGCTACTTTATTGACAATGAAAATATATTCGGCGGGGGATATCAATTCAACGAATTTGCTTGTTTTTTTTTTTAGATAACATGAACACTTCATCTTTAGTTTTAATATGAAAGAGGACTAAATTGTCTTCATAAATATACAAAAATGAAATCTGAATCCTGGCGCATATTACTATAAATTAAAACTTACATAAATGTGGAAAAATACTGAAAGTGTCTAAAAATCAGAATCGTGTTCTAAATTCTATGTTTTTGTATTAAATTCGACCAAAAACCTTCTGCAAAAACCTTTCGTCATGAGTGACATTAAAATCCGGGTCAGAGCTCTCTATCTCTGTCGACAGGCTCAAAAGAGCCACTAGCCGAACTTGCCCCGGGGCCGAAATAGCCCCGGTCTCCCCTACAGCTTGAATAATCTGGAATTAAGAGATTTCGGTCCCCTAATGTTTTAAATTACGTATAGGCCTACTTCAAGTTCAAGCTATTCCAGTCTGGCCATTCTATCATTTCCAGGGCGTAGCCCAGATTTTTTTAATGTTAAAGTCAAGTGCGTTTTTTAGAGTCCCTTTCACCCATTTTGACACAAAAAACCCTGAAAAACTCTTGAAAACATTGTGGAAAACGAAGAAATTGCTTGTGACAAGCACATTCTTCATTTCCCACAATGTTTACTACACGGAGAGACCAAACATATAAAATTACATTCACTCGAAACTGTCGTCTGCAACATCTTTAAATTTGAAAGAGTCTTTTTTGTCAAATTGTAATGGATTTTGGGGGTGTCGGGGTCTGTTTTTCACAATTTTGATAAGAAAGACCAGTGGGAGCACTTGAAAAAATGATTATGCAGAATCTCAGGTGTCCAAGCCCAAAAAGGCATACATAGACCTATTATGAACTTGTTAAAAATACTGGTCTTACCCGACCCGATACCCGGGTACTCGAGTACTCGTCCCAGCTCTAACAACCAGGGCCCGTATTCACCAACAAATTCTAAATTTTAGAATTAGACTTTGTCTAAATTCTAAATTCTTTACTCAGCCAAGAAAGTTCTAAATTCCTTATTCACCAACGCAATTTAGACCAGTCTTAATTTAGAATAGTTTGTACGCGGCGTAAGCGGCCACAATCCTGCGCTGGTTTCCGGATTTTAATAGAGCGTAGGCAAATTATGCAACCAGCATCATGTTCTGTATATTTTGAGGATCAAAACGAAGTACTTAGACACCCTTCAACTTCTTTAACTCTTTCCCAAACAAGACCTGGTTTTGACGTCCCTAACAGAAAAGGCTTGAGAAAACATTGAGACAAAAGAAGAAAATGCTGATAGCCAGCATTTTCTCATTTTGCCTCAATATTTTCTGTGCTATATTGTGCATAAATCTTATACTAATAATAGCTATTTTGACATCTGCAACAACTTTCAAATTGGACCACCATATAAATTTGTCGTTTGGGAAAGGGTTAAGGGTCCGTTGGATCTAAGCCAAAGCGAAGAGACGGCATTGATCAAAACGGAACGAACGAAAGGACAGACTGTTTGACAATGGGCAAGTACTGTTTTAATTTTGACCTTTTTTATACCGTCGATAATTAATCATTTGTGCAGTGTGTCCCATATTCAGTAATATCTATTGCAAAGCAAACAATATCTTAATAGGATCTAACGATTAAATATTTATTTAACTGCATAAAATTCTGCATCCTAACTAAAGTGTACAACAACTCAGTTTTATATTTACCCCCATAATATATGGCAAATGTCTGTGAATCAGAAAATGATAAATAGACTTGCCATTGATTAAATCCTTAATTGTTATCGAGAGCACTTATTAGTAGACATAAAATTCCCTATTGCAGGCCCCTCGATTAATGATCTAAATATAAACCCAAGGTCAAGTTCAAAGCTTTTTGTGACGTAGTTCACACAATCTGTGACGTTTTGATTTCTCTGGAGATGCAATGTTTACTGAACGACAAACCGGGAGGATTCTAATTCTGTGGATTTTGGAGGGATAGAGATCATCAAGAAATTGGTTATTCATCTTATTTCAAGAAAATGGTATGCCTTGTGATAAGTCAGGGTGCCGTTGGTTTGAAATTTGCCTTTTGGCCACGATCATCACTCGTCTTGTTCAACTTCTTGAAGACTGTTTGAAAATGGACGACCCCCGATAAACAGGACTAAGGTCAAGAATTTAGGAAGTTGCAGTTAGAGGGAATAAAAGATCAAAGAATATTATGGTATGTGCTCATGATCGTGTTAAATTTGCTAAGTTTTTCTCCGTTTCAAGTTGATTTTGTTCTTTGTTCAAACGGACCCTTCGGGCTTCCGATCCCAACCCACACTCGCTCATGTCAGTCATGTGCACACAAAAACACACCGGCCAAGGTTCATAGCTAGTTGTAAAGTTGAGTTGCATTCTTTGTTGTTTGAGCTGATTTCTCTTTGATTTCTCTCTGACAATATTTGATTAACGAAACGTAGGCTAACATGTTTGTTTTGCCCATGACAAGTGAAAGATTTTGCGTCAGACAATCTGTCATGTTTACAAGAAATTCAAGAATGGCACTTTTCTTACCGGCTGACCTTTTGAGCCTGTCGAGTTACGATTTGCGCATTCAAATATCTTCAAAAAGTGCCATCTCGTGGAATTTTTGTATAAGATTGAGTTTTAGATGGACTTTTGTTTTGTTTTTGGATTCCTTTGTCGATTTTAAGCATGCAACAAGCCTTGAAGCGGTGAACGGCGGCCATTTTTTCACCCATGAAACGTACTTTAGCACGACAGGTGGTAGACTTGGAAATCTAAAGAATTTTCTAAAGATTTAGATTTAGAATGCGTTGGTGAATCCGTACTTTAGAATTAGACTCCCAATTTAGCAAATTCTTTAGATTTAGTCTAATTCTAAAATTTAGAATGCGTTGGTGAATACGGGCCCAGATCTAAATAGGTGATGGCATCCAACTTATTTTTCATCATAATCCTGTATTGTGGGTACTCACTAGAGTTGACCTGAAAAGACGATTCTAATGAGTAACCACAAGTTACAACACAGGGATAGATAAAAGTTAAATGATTAATTCCTGTCCCATTACCACACAGTGACTCCTTTTGACTCCCCTAAAGAATAAGGCTTTGGAAAACATTATGGAAAATGAAGAAATTGCTTGTGACAATCATCATCATCATCATCATCATCATCATCATCATCATCCTGTTTAGTTTATCCAGGCTGTGGATTAGTCCTCCTTGGAGGATGGGGCCTGACTGCCAAGTCTAGAGCGACGTCTTTCTCTCCATTTCTGTTGATTGAAAGGATTGATATTCATTAGTCCTACATCCTTGCGGTCTCTTCTTTATATTTCTTCCCATGTCAGCTTAGGTCTTCCTCGCGATCTGTTCTCTTGTATGTTGATGGTTCGAACCTTTGACACCCAGCCAGTGTTGCGTTCAACATGGCCAAGCCATCTTAGCCGGTTGGCCCTCAGGATACTGGACAGGACTCTAATGTGGAGCTATGAAAGCAGAGTTTCAAGTGTTACTTCGTCTTCAGTCTTGATGCCGCAGATCCATCTTATCATGGACTTCTCGTTCCTGTACAGTTTCTTTAGGGTGCTGGAGGATACAGCCCATGTTTCAGATCCGTACAGCAGCACTGGACGTATGTAAATGGAATAAAGTCTGCCTCTTGTTGTGATGGGGAGGTTCCTGTTTGTAAGGATAGGTAGGAGCTCCCTTAACTTCTTCCAAGCCAACTTACAACGTGTTGTTGCGGCTAGCTCGCAGTCACCACTGGCTGACAGTGTGTCACCTAGATAGCAGAAGCTTCGTACAAATTCCAGTTTGTCTTGTCTAATAAATGGTAATTTCCGTTGGTGTGCTGTTAACATTTGGTGTGATGGCAGGGTTTTCCCTGAGCATGAGAATTTGGGGGTCATTGTGACCCCCTTGCCTTTAAAGTTAGGGGTCATTTCTACTATTTTGTGGGTCAAATGCCCTAGGACTCAAGTATCATAGGAAAATCTGGATTTTAAAACTTGCGTCGTTAATGACCCTCAGGTAAATTTCTAAGGGGTCATCTGTTTTGAAATTGCGACAATGACGTATGATTTGTGCGTCATGGAAAACCTTGGATGGTTCCAGTGCATCTAGGGCATTTGTAACCTGGATCAGGTTTAAGTGGGCTTTTGATCCTACTACACATGGGAATTTTCCTGACTCTCTCACAGGAGCTTGACTGGGGTTGGATATCATCAGCTTGGTCTTGTTCATGTTGACCTTAAGGCCCTTTTCTTCCTTACCCTTAAGTTTTTCCAGTCCGTAAGTCTTGCTATAAGTGCATCCAATGAGGTATCGACAATAGCTAGGTTGTCTGCATAGTAATTCCCATGGGCAGCTTGTGCGAAAGTTTATGGAGAGGGCTTCTAAGACAATTATGAAAAAAAGTGGGCTGAGTACAGATCCCTGATGGACCCCTACTTTGACCTCAAAGTCTTCACTGTATGAGTTTGAGGTCAAAGTAGGGGTTCATCATTCAGGGATCTGAAATTCATGGTTTTATTAAGAGACTGGGCTGAGGATTTTACACTTCTATCTGGATATTATTTGAGTTATCACCCTCAAGGGCGGATCCAGGATTTTTTTCGTGGGGGGGGGGGGGGGGAAAGGTCCAAGCTCAAATGATGGTTTAAAATGTAATATATATGTAACGTTACACTAAATTTATATAGTCAAAATTTAATTTTCGGCCAATGCCGGGGGGGGGGGGGGGGGTTCCGGACTTTCTGACTCCAAGGGGTTTCAATCAATAAATTTTTGGCCACCAAGGACTCAAGCAAAATTAGGGGGCGGACTTTGTTCGTTTTTCCTATTAACCCCTTTTGAAAAAAAACATTTTCTCCTTTTCTATCAATGTCATTGTCATGTCTGAGCCGCAGTCTTCCTGCAATTTTTTTCCCAATGTCCCAACATTCAAAAAGGTTTTGGTTACATTATTACAACTAGCTAGGTTCTTACTGCAGGTCTGATCATCTTGATCAAGCCTGATCAAGTGATTGAGTTTGGATTGGTCAGCATGGCTGATCAAGCTTGGTCTGCAGCAATCAGGGCCCCGTATTACTAAACATCTTACGATCAAGTTTTTGTGTAAACTGTGTAACAAGACATCTGATTGCTCGAGAAATCCGACTGAGCCAATCAGGGCTGTTGTTACAAGTAATTATGCAAAAATCAAACATACAATCGTTAGTAATACGGGCACCAGGTTTCCTACTCAAATTTTTTGACATGTCAAAAATATACATGTGTGTGATAGTGTAAGAATTTGATTGAATTAATTGTGTCTAGAGATGATGATCAAGTGTAATTGAGTTGATGTCTTTAACACGACTTCCACCCATCCGGTGATTGATCGACTCGACTTTTACTCAAAGTATTCAGGCTCTGATCCATCTGTTTGCCTGACCAATTCGACGGTAGAGATGGGGTTTGATTGACAAGAGATCCAGAGAATGTCATTTTGTCGATTTGATTGCAGAATTCAAGTTGAACTGATGGCAATGGAAACTAGCTTCAAAATCTTAGCATTTTGGATCATCTCTTATTCCTTTCCCAAACAAGACCTGGTTTTGACGTCCCTAATAGAACAGGCTTGGGAAAACATTGAAACAAAAGAAGAAACTGCTGATAACCAGCAGTTTCTCCTTTTGTCTCAATATTTTCTGTGCCATATTTTACACAAATAATATCTTTAATAACATCTATTACACAAATAATATCTTTAATAACATCTATTTTGTCATTTGTGGCAGATTTTGAAGTGGATCACCCTAAAATTTTGTCGTTTGGTAATGGGTTAAACTTCTTTTCCTGAAAGGTTTTCTAAACCCATATCAAATGGGGTTATCAAAGCAGTTACTCTCTTGGAATGGGTTACATCATCTCTCTAATGACTCACTGATACTAGTTCACGATGGATGATCATGTGATACAATATTTTCAGAAAATCTTCAATAATTTTCTAAATACTGGACCGATTTGAATTCGGTTTGAAGCAAAGAATGTGGACATGCGTCACGCATTAGATGGACGTGGTTGATTTTTGAAAACTCAACTGGTGAAAAAGTTATTGAAGATAAACCAAAGTTTTTGTTTATCTTCAATAACTTTGTTATCAGTTGATTTTTCAAAAATCCAACACGTCCAGCTTATTCCTGGCATTTTCCCACATTCTCTGCTTGAAACCGAATTAAAATTGGTCAAGTATTAAACAGATATTGAAGATTATCGGAAATTCTTAGTCACATGATTATACACTGTGAGTTTACAAGGTTTTTTTCAGGAAATTTTGTGTGACTGAAAAATGATGTGTTGCTTTATGTGGGTGGAGGCAATTCCCTTATGATTGTTGTCTGTGCCATTAACCCTCTCACAAACGACAAAATTTCAAGGTAATCCAATTCGAAAACTGCCACAAATGACAAAATGAAAGTTATTAAAGATGGAATTTGTGTAAAATGTAGCACAGAAAATATTGAGACAAAAGGAGAAACTGCTGGTTATCAGCAGTTTCTTCTTTTGTTTTAATGTTTTCCCAAGCCTTTTCTATTAGGGATGTCAAAACCAGGTCTTGTTTGGGAAAGGGTTAAAAGAATATAAAAGAAAAGGTGGTGTCTTAAGTTTTGAATGTAGTCTATTTTATCCCATGCATTATAAATTTGAGCCATGAAAACTTTTTCTCTATTGGCTAAATGAGGCCAATTGAGCGAAATAACTGCCAAATCAGCTGAATTCTAGATCTAGAAACACAATTCTAATTTGCCATCATCTTTAGAAGAAAGTAAAAGAAAAGGTGGTGTCTTAAGTTTTGAATGTAGTCTATTTTATCCCATGCATTATAAATTTGAGCCGTGAAAACTTTTTCTCTATTGGCTAAATAAGGCCAATTGAGCGAAATAACTGCCCAATCAGCTGAATTCTAGATCTAGAAACACAATTGTAATTTGCCATTATCTTTAAGAGAAATAAATGGACAAGGCTATGTAGGGTAAAAATATAACCATCTATCAGAAAGTGCTATTGCCTCTAACCCTATAATATTGGAGAACCTTTGCAGCAAGAACTCGGTGGATAATCATGTGATACAACATTTTCAGAAAATCTTCAATAATTTTGTAAATACTGGACCGATTTGAATTCGTTTTGAAGCAGAGAATGTGGACAGACGTCACACATTAGATGGAAGTGGTTGATTTTTGAAAAATCAACATATAAAAAAGTTATTGAAGATAAACCAAAATTTTGGTTTATCTTCAATAACTTTTTTATCAGTTGATTTTTCGAAAATCCAACACGTCCAGCTTATTCCTGGCATTTTCCCACCTTCTCTGCTTCAAACCGAATTCAAATTGGTCAAGTATTTACCAAAATATTGATGATTTTCTGAAATTCTTGGTCATGTGATTAACCATCGTGCCTATAATATTGGAGAACCTTTGCAGCAAGAAGCCAGGAAAAAATCCTGTATTGATCCGGTGACTTCTCCCCGGAGACTAAGCCAATTAATTCAAGTGTGGCCGGGTCATAAGTAGCTCTTCCAGCCTCTATATTTGAATAGATTCATGCAGAACAGGTTTAACCCATTACCAGACAGCAACATTTTTTGACTTATCCGAATTCAAGGATGTTGCAGACAACATTTCAATTTCAACTGAAAGGTACTTTACATGTTAAGGTCTTTCTGACTTGGTAGAAAGCATTGTGGGAAATGAAGAAATTGCTTGTCACAAGCAATTTCTTCATTTTCCACAATGTTTTCCAAAGTCTGTATCTTGCGGGCCCTCTCCCAAATGGTTAAAATTTGGGCTGCTCCAATTTGGAAGGTCAGAGCTCCAGATAATTTTTTGAGGCAAGGGGTATTTACCCCTCAGAATTTTTTCCAATGCGTATTTCCAGATAATTTTTTGAGGCAGGGCGTATTTACGTTCTTGTTCGGGAAAGGACTAAAATGAACAGGAACACCTGACCAGAACGACCCACTTTCATTTTCGAGGCCATCTAACCGCGGTATGTTTCTGACCATCGAGGTTTTTTTTCTGAACAAGATTACCATCGTGTGCTTTCTTTGCCTGTAGGGCCACTTCAGAACGAATATCGGCAAAAATCGCCTAAAGTTACGATCTGCTCAGCAGTGGATTTACTCGTTTGCCGGTTTGAAAAGAAAACAAACACCTTCGAGTTACCATTTACGATTTACGGATTGACGCAATGGTCTGTTAAATCGGGTAACAATTTGCTTTCACAGAGATAACCGATTGACTGAAATTCAAACAAATACAACACTCGGCATCATTCGGTAGATCTACGGAATAGCCGATTGTCGCTCGGCTGGTCACAGTGGTGACGTAAGTGGTATTCCCCAATTATTCAAGACTGTGATTGGTTGATTAAAGTTGTAATAGATATCGGATAGCTGACTGCCGTAACCTATTTTTTACAGACAAAAAGTTTGTGTTAATTGTTGGAATTTCCTAGTGTATGTTTTTTCTCGACATTTTCCGATTTTGATACGCTAACTGGCAATTATCAAATGCGTTTTCGTTATTTTGAATGCGTATTTGTACGCATTTTTATAAAAGTTAATGCGTATTCAGACCAAATCAATGCGTATTTTACGCAAATACGCATCCTATCTGGAGCTCTGAAGGTGCTGCAGATGATAAATGGATGTTGACAGAGACAGGATGTGTGTACAAAACAGCACAGAAAATTTTGAGTCAAAAGAAGGAAAGGCTGATTACAGCATTGTCTTCAATGGCATCAATAATTTCCCAAGCCTTTCTATATAGGATGTCAAAACTATGGAAAAGTTTAACATTCTCCCGAATAACAAAATGTACACCAGTTGGGATTTCAAGGAGTTGCAGATGACATTAGACAATAGGTGTTAATGTTTGTAATTTTTTAGCTGTAAGTGACATGGCTTTGTTGCTTTTGAACTGTTGCATGTGTACATCTTTGAATTAAAACTTCTTTTAAAGTCCGTGTGTTCTCCGGAGTAGGATTGGAGGGCATCAGCTGAGGCCTACTCGTGCCCAATGAATCATTGACCTTCAAGCTTCTGGGTCCTGCAGTGTTCGTATCTCTGCTACATCATCCTTTAGCCCTGTGTCTCCCATGGGCGTCCGACCAGGTTTTCTTTGCCCGTTCTCGCATGCATCTCCCATGTTTTGGTTGCCTGGTGTTTACAAGGACACTAATAAAAGGCAAAAAAGTATTCAGATAGTACATTGAGCTTGCAGCAAAGCTTCCACATGTTCTTGGTGGTCTCATCATACTGTCAGGGTGGATTTGGTGCATGGGTTACAGGGCTTATAGGACTTGTAACTTAAGGGTGGCTGGTTCAATCCCCTTTAAAATGAGGCGTCATCTCCAGATCATTGATGACCTTAGCTGATGAGTGGGACGTTAAAACTCCATTCAATCCAATCATCATATTGTCCAGAAAGCTTCCGTAAGTGAGTTTGCTGTTCAGAAAAGGATTAAAAAGAGAATCATCTGGCAGGCCATAACAGTATTGATTAGAGGTGAAATACCTTAAAAAGAGGAAACAATGCTAATTATAACCATGGGAGGCCCAATGAAACTTGTAATTCTGCATAATCTGTGCACAAATAAAGTAAAAAAATTAGATGAAGAGCAATTACTGAAATTTAAGTATTGAGATGCAAATTATTTCCCGATGTAATTGTATGTTAGCGCCCTCAGATTCTGTTTTAACCCTTTCCCAAACGGCAAAATTTTAGGGTGATCCACTTCAAAAACTGCTACAAATGACAAAATTGATGTTATTAAAGAGAGGATTTGTGTAAAATATTGAATAGAAAATATTGAGACAAAAGGAGAAACTGCTGGTTATCAGCAGTTTCTTCTTTTGTTTCAATGTTTTCCCAAGCCTTGTCTATCATGGACGTCAAAACCAGGTCATGTTTGGGAAAGGGCTAATCAAATAAATTCTTCTGCTGGATTCTTTTCTAATCCTTTCTTAACAGATAATCTTTTTAAAACTTTCCAAATTTAAAGGTGTAGTAGATTACCAAAAAATAATGTTATCTAAAGCGGGATATTTGAACACCAGTATAAATTGAATTGAGAAAAGAAGAAATGCTGATCATCAGCATTTATTTCTTTTCATGCAATGCTTTCCTAACCCTCTGCTACAGTTGTCGCCACATCGTATGGCACGTGTTTGTTTTGTTTAACGTTCAATTACATTTGAACAAAATATAAACATTGTGCCATACGATGTGGCGCCAACTGTAGAGCTGTCAAAACCAGCTCATGTACACTTTTACGTTATAATCACTACCAAAGCAGTGTGACCAGTGAGCACTGGTCAGTGTTAAAGACATCCTAAAGCGGTGGTACGAATGTGTAAGGACGCAGAAATAATTCAGAAACATTTTGCACAGTTAACTTTTTGTATTGCACAAAATTCTTTATCAAGTCTGACCACCTAATTTGACAGGGGTGGTAAAACGGGGAAATGTACATGGAGCAAACAGGATGAACAGTCATTAAGACACGTCGAGAGAATATCAAGAATTGTATCGTTGCTGATGCACAGACTGTATGATATCAATGGCCATTTCACATTGGTTTCAATGCTGTTCCAAGGCTGTTCCACTCCTTATTACAGGCAATTTTGAATATGGACTGAAATTAGTAAGTCTTGCTGAGGCAGTGATTAAGCTCAGTGATGAGGCGGTACTTAGGCAGTGTAACAAGAGTCAATTGTTAGCGAGCCCCGACTTAATGTCCGTGAACTAATGTCACAGCCCTAGTGTCGGCGTCCCATCGCGTCACACTGCGTCTTCAAAAACTTTAACCTGGTCTATATCTCTGGCACTATTAGAGATACAGTCTTTATATTTCACACATGGATACTTCCTGCCAAGACCTTTCATTTGAGACCACAACCCTTTGACAATTACCTTGGAGTTTTACCTACTTTGAAAAAACTTTAACCTGGCCTATATCTCATGCACTATTACAGATACAGCCTTGATATTTCACACATGGATACCTCCTGCCAAGACCTTTCATTTTGGACCATGACCTAGTGACATTGACCTTTGACCTTGGACTCCGTTTTTTGTGACAAGCTTTTTGTGGCGAGCTATGTTGTCGGCAGACAACTCTTGTTATACCACTTGTAAGCCAGATTATAACCACGTCCGACCACCCATCTTGTTCCAGTAAATTGTTTGTCCTTGTACAATGTACTCTGGTCATGATATTATGGCGCATGTTTACAAATGTTGCCCAAACAAACAACCAAAACATGAACATTTGTTTTTCAAAACACAAGAATTGTGCAACCTGTATACACTGGCTGCATGGCTTTAAAGGACTGTAATTTTGCATGCATTGGTTAGAATCTTGTAGGTGTCAGACTGGTCCAAGAATTCAAATAATCACAATACAGATAAAATTGTAACAGAACATGACAACATGTGCTATATCATCAGCTATTTTTAAATATTCAAGGGTCAGCTTGCTTTGTATGTTTAATGTTAAATATATAAAAATATTGTCAGAGTAATATCTTTGGCAACATCTGTTTAATGGCTTTCGAGTCATCTTATCATATGAGCAAAAGGGTTGAAATATAGCATTTTAAACTCCAATAAATAATCAATCAATGTGGCTATTTTTGGTTGTTATTAAAAATATTTTCAGTATCAGAGTACATAAATTGTAAAGAGGCTCACTTGATCTATTGATTTATTTGTGCAAAATTACGGGGGCCAGTGACTCCAGTAAATGGACCATTCCGTAACTGGTTACCCATTAATGTTTTCCTATATTGTAAATTTTAACACCCTTCAGAAAGTACTTTGGAAAGAAAATGATGTGTGCTGGGTAGTAGATATCATTCACATGGTATCTTATCAGTAATTGTGAAAGATTTTATTTCAATGAGACAATGTTCCTTCGACTGTCATGACTGTGTTACGGCTGATGTCATATGACTGAGAACAGAGATACTGTTAAAATGGGTGTTATGTATACACCTTTCATTCAATTTGTACTCATAATGCATGACAACATGCAATGGCATCTGCATGATTATGGTGCTCTTGATGATTCTTGTGCGATAGTGGTCAATAATGAATATGATGAAGAGTTGATATTAAGGTAGTCTGCCCCTAAGGAGATTTGCGCAACATCAGATTTATTCGGGCGACGTCCAAAACATTCGGCGGTGGAACTTTCCACCACCGAATGTTTAAGACCGCGCCCGAATAAGTTCGGATACATATCGAAAAAATCTGATGTATTATCAATCTCAAAATGGCCACATCATGGGTATTCTACCTTAAAAGGAAACAAAAACTCACCTTAGGTTTGCTGCATTTTGATACAGCTATATATATATAAAAATGTTTTGGACAGTTGATTCACTTTGAGACTGGTACGATCAATGAATATTGAATTCAGATAGAGGGCGTGTACGGAGAGAAATGGAGAGATTTAAATGATACTTGTTTGATCAATACAGAATCCGGTCTGTATATGCCTAGTAACTTGGAGGCCTTTTAATGTATACTTTGGAATCTTGAATAGCCTATATTTGAAGCTCCATCAATGACATGGGTGGATTCAGGTGCCTTCTGCCTTCACGTTGGTTTGAAATGTTCATATGCAAGACAAGTGCTTCATATCTGTACAACTGTTCTGAAGATGCTGGCTTGACTTGCTCGAATGCTTGAATGGGGTACTTTCAACTACTGTGGTCAAACCTGTCTTGTACAACTAAGTGGATTCCTGGTATTTCTCTCACCAGTACCACTACCAGCCTCCAACTGCTCTCTCAAATGCTTCACGTAAGTGAACGTAAGTTAAATTGGTTAAACAAATGACTTGTCAAATGTCAGAAAGGATATTGGTCGAGCTAGGGTTTGAACTTAGTCCCCTGGATTGATATACTATGATATTAAGGACAGAGCTATCTGCTTTCTACTTAAAAAATAATGTGTGCTTTATGAAATTTCCTCTAAATAAGCCACAAAATTACATTAATGAAGTTGTTGAAGTAATCATTTGCTACCAAACTGATATTTTGAGAGTTCAAATACTGAATAAATGCCTACTGACGCAAAACTTCTAAAGGGCTTAGTGTGCAGAATATTTTGATAAATGTTTAATATAGGTTCGGCAATGTCAACAATTTGTTTGGCTTTGTATTAGTTTGGATTGTTTGTCCAGTTTAGCGTTGTTCCTAATATAGATTTTTTATTGCAGAAATTGGTCAATAAATTAAGCCTTAATGTAAAATTATGTCCAACTTTTTCTGCATAAAGGCAACAGTCGAAGATTAACTAATCATTGACTTTAACCCTTTCCCAAACATCAAAATTTTAGACAGCTTGAAGCCAGTCCTATTTGAATAGAGTTGCAGACTACAAGATCCTGATATCAAAGATAGAAATGGTATGCTATAGTATTGAAGAAAACATCAAGGGAATAGCAGAATATCCTGATAATCAGCAATTTCCTTTTACTTTAATAATTCTTTTCTATGCAATAAACATTCTCTTCTTTTGACATAAGGTGCTTTATCATCTATTTTCCTTTCAAAATGGAACAGTCTGAAATTGCTCCATTTGGGAAAGGGTTAAACCTTTTTACTTGGACTGGTGATTTTCAATTCTTTGTTAGTGACATATGAACCTTAAGGGAACAAGATAATATCGGACAAGCCATTGTATTGAGTGTGCAAGGTCATTTTACGGGTTCACAAAACTGGTAAAATTTGAAAATTAGAAAACCCAACAGTTTGAAATGAGTTTCTTTTTAAAATTTTATTTGGATATGATTATTTCTCTACCATTATGCTACGCTGTCATTAAAGTGTACTTTTCATAGGATTAACTCAAACTTACTGTATGTACTAAAAATGTTTAATGTACTAAACTTTCACTAGTTACTCTATTACATTTTTTTGCTTAGACATCCATAATAGAGAGAATGTGGAAAACATTGAGAGAAAAGAAGAAAATTTAGATACTTAACATTTACTGTCTTTTTTAGCTTGACTTTTCGAAGAAAATGAGAGCTTATACTGTCACCCGGGCGTCTGCGTTGCAACAAAGGTTAAAGTTTTTTCAAACATCAATGACTTCCATACTATCAAAGGGATTCAACCCAAACTTGGAATACTTATTCACCATCACACCCTCTACCTTACTTGAAGTTACTACCAGGGCCCATAACCCTGGCTCCACTATATTTGGAGTTATATCCCCTTTATACTAAGTAACATAGAAAGTCGAGCGCGCTGTCTTCGGACAGCTCTTGTTTTAAAGTTTTCAAGTGATATCATACGAATTTCTGTTTGGGAAAGCAATTGTTTGTCATTATCATTAAGCAATATCTTTGAACTTATGCCATTGAATCTTGAAGTTTGTTGTAAACATCTCCCACCAACTTTGGTTATCTTTAGTTTGCTTCTAAAAAAATAGCCTTATGCATGCAGCACCAAGATTAATGGTTTATATGACTACTGTTTTGATGACGAGTATTATGTAAATGGGTTAAAATCTCTTTTGTAGAAATGTTTTGTTCCCCGGGTTCAGATTAAACTATAAATTTATCCATCCCTAGATGTATTCTACTGTATTTTCTGTGTAAGTGTGTAATTAGTAAAGTCAAGTGGTGGGTTAATTAGTCTATGAAAGTCAGAATTTGGCAGCATTTTAGAGTCAAAAGATCAATACAGCAGACTACTGCAATTTTGTTTGTCCCTTTATACTGTCTAGATATGCCAGAGTTTTAACAAAATGTTCTTGCTTTCGGAATTCATAGATGTTTAGCTATCTCCCAAATTACAAGATGTGAGGCTGGTCTAAATTCAAAGATGTTAACTTTGAAAGAGTTTTGATGGAGTAAAAGTGCATTTGCTAGGTTCCCACTGCTGATCCGATCGACTGATTATGCTATTGAGTACAGATGAAAGTCTGTTGGTATGGGTGATCGGGAGGTGTTGGGGCAATCAAGCTTGATCTGCATCAATCAGACTTCCTATCTAAATATTTTTACATATCTGAAATATTTGTGTGTGATCAAGTAGAAATTTTATTTGATTAGGAAGCGATTGTATATTGATTGGATAGAAGATCGACTTGACCCAGAGAATCAATCACATTTAGAGAGAGTGTGATCAGGTAAATATCTTGTACCCGACCCACATCTAACCCTCAATTGATCATTTCAACTTGCGCTGCAGTATTCCCGATTGCATCCCAATCAACACCACCTCTGCTCCATCTGCTCATCCATTCAAACCCACTGTAGAGGTAAGGTTTGAACGTCTAGAGATGAGAAGAAGTCATTTGGTCTGGTTTGATCGGGCATTGTAGCAATCGAGTTGATAGAATTCATATAATAGGCAGTGGGAACCTAGCATAAAGGATATTTGAGATCAACCTTGGGATATAATTATGAGGGTCCTGATCAGACTTTTGTACAGCCTGATGTTCAGCTGTAGCACATTGCCATAGGGGCCTTGCTCTGTTCCGTATGTATCAGCTCATTTATGGCGGACCCAAGTTGAATGTGACTGAATCGCTGCTTTTCAACGAAAACCTCATAACTGCAGCTTTGAACAAGCTGCAGTTACGAGGTTTTCGTTGAACAGAAACTGAATTTTGTTTTTGTTGGCTTTCCGAGAATACGCAAGGGGGACAAAATGAAGGACAATCTAATTATAACATTTTTCCAATAATCTCTCAATGAAATCAGGTAATTGTAATACAGCATAGCCAGTCTATATCACATTTTCCCATTAATATATTTTCTGTATAATAGGCACATTATCCTTGTTTTGTTGGGTGGGGGTTTAATAGTTGTGAAGCTTAAAGTTTTTGCATTGAGAATATTTAGTTATTTTCTGGAAAATATTGAGGCATTTTTATCCATTTGCCTTAATATTTTCTATGCTGTATTATACATAAATTCTATCTTTAAAATAATCACGCTTGTTCGCAGGAGGTTTGAAATTTGACCAGACATGAACTCTTTGACATGGGAAAGGATTAATGAAGTTAACGAATCACTTTCTGTTGTTAACGAATTTCTTTCTGTTGTGGTATACATAGAATTATGTGACTTGTAGATAAAGGAAATCTTATTGATCAAAATAAAAACTTGTGATTTGCTCAATTTTCTGGAAGCTGTTATCTTTTGTAAGCTCCATAACAATCTAACTACAGTACTGCCTCTTGAATATTTAAGTATTACAACCCAAACTTGGATACCAAACACTTTGTACATCTTTGGGTTCATCTGTGACGGTAGAAATTAATGAGATATCCTCATCAATTTCTGGGTGTCATCTGTGGCAACAGAAATTGACGAGGGATACCCTGGTCAATCCCTGTTGCTACGGTTGATGCCAGAAGTTTTATGAAGTGTTTAGTAGTTATTGATGGGTTGTAATTGTTAAAGAGGTGAATAAAGATATCTATGTCAGAAATAGGGAGATATGCGAATCTGAATATTATTTGATTGATCGCTCTATATTTTGATTGACAGCAACTGCCAAGAATCTACCAATTATCTAAATGGGCAAGATTCACGAAAAACGTCCCTTGGCTACAGGTCATGAAGAACCTTCTGGAGATGGTGGCAGCATGCATGTATTTGCAGGCTGATCTCTAACCATGTCTGGCTCAAAAGCATAAGGAAGCTTTTTCCAGATCCTGGCTGAAATGTTTGTAATGTATTGTGTTTCTTGTTTTTCAGACCTTGTAGTTAGAGGTTGGAGTTTTGATGCGCTGTTTTTAATTTGAGGTAAGTGGAAGCAACATTAGAGAGGTTTCGATTTCAAACTTGTACGTATATGTGTACGTGTACTTGTAACTACACATACACATACACGTTTCTATCTAGGGAAGGTTTCGATTTCCAACTTGTACGCGTACGTGTACTTGTAGCAGGTGATTTGGGAAAGGGTTAAAAGGGTTAAAAAACTGTACCCGTTTCAAAACTAGAAGTGTTTTTGGAAAGCACCAACGGAAAAGAAGAAAATTCCAGCATTTTCCCCCCAATTCCAGATCTACCCTTATTGAAAAACTTCAGCAAAAAATATTTAAAATGGTCAGAATTTCCTTCGGAAACTTATCTGAAAATGACAGTAGATCTATAAATTTCAGTTTAATAAACTTGTTCTAGATCTACTAAGTTTGAAAAGGCGTCAACTGCATAAATCCTATGCAGGGTTAGTGGGTAAATACTTGCGGTACTGACTCTATGTACTGGCATAAATTGGGTTAGGAAAGGTCGTTGATACGACCTGTATTAAACACGCTGTAACTTTCAAACTATTCTTGTTAGGATACCACTCACAAGTATATTCTCATTAAAAAATGCATGAATTACCTCATGCATTCATTTAAACACCTAGAAACTGTACCAATTAAGAATAAAAAGCTACAAGTTTTTACTTACGTGTAAACCGGCCTCTACAAGTTTTCGACGTGTAGCGAGAGTGATAAATAATCACAAAGTGATGACGTCATAGTGACGTTTCGCACAAAAATTACTCGTACACGTAGAAGTAGGCGTACAAGTTCGGAATCGAAACCTCTCTATTGTTTACTTTAATGCTGGTTATCAAAACATCGGCGGCATAATATCATTGTTGAACTCATCAGTCTGTCTGTACATCTGTCTGTATGTCAAAAATTAACATTAGCCTTTTCTTGAAAATTATGCCATTTTGGGGGTATTGGTGTTTCACAAACACATCTTGTTTTGCTAGCAGCCACCCTGCCACCCCTTCAAAAACGATATAAAAAATAAATAGAATAATTATATCCTCATAAGTAATGGAAAAGCTTTTATGCATGTTTGGACTGTTTACAAGCGAGTTCAAGTGACATCCGTCTGTTAAAAGATGAGCATATTTGGATATAAGGAAGGCATTGTTTTGAATTTTGTGCATTGTAATAGAACAGAAAATAAACCTGCCAAACAGTGATGGCTTCAGACATGAAATCCAAAGCTTGTTTTATGAAGTGCAATTAGAGTATTGGATAGATTGACTGTTTTGAGACAGAAGCGACAGATAAGAGGGAATGGCAAATTCAAAGCATTTCAGATTGCAAAATATTTATCATCATGAATCTCTACGAGATGATTCAAATAAGTACCCAGAACATAGAGTTTGGATGAAAAATAAACAATTTACGAATATTTTTTTTTATCGTTTCCTTGATATAGAGAGGTCAGTAGTGAAACACATACAAATTCCAGTGACAAGAATAATTGGTCAAACCCTATGGAGTTGGTACTCATTTGAATCGTCTCAACAAGACAATTTGAATGATAATCCACAGTATATAGGGTTTGGGAAAGAAACAAAATAGAGAAATAAAAATTTTGGTTATTTCCGTGGTATCAAGCGCCAATTTCACAAACAAACGATTTCCTGGGAGAAGAATAATTGATCAAACGCTTAATTGAGTGGGTACTCATTTGAATTGTCTCAGAGACGATTAAAATGAGTACCTACAACATAGGGTAGTGTTTGGATAACAAATGACCGATTTACTAATGAATATATCGTCGGTGGGGAGTCAAAACCTCGTAACTCCAGCTTATTCAAGCTGTAGTTACGAGGTTTTGACTCCCCACCAGCGATATATGTGATTTCCCTCTGTATCAAGAGCTCAGTAGAGACACAGACAATTTCCTGGGACAAGATTTCTGTTTTGGTGAATGCTTCAGTGATTCAATCAAGAATGGAGTGATGTAAGATGATTCCTATTAATTTTTTGTATGGTGGGGTATTGATCTTACAGGGAGATATTTGTCGATAAGGAACAATGTCGAGTCTAGCTCTGGCTCGGGAAGAGATATTTTAACCCTTTCCAAAACGGCAAATTTTTAAGGTGATCCACCTCAAAAACTGTCAAAAATCACAAAATGGATGTTATTAAAGATAGGATTTGTGTAAAATATGGCATAGAAAATATTGAGACAAAAGGAGAAACTGCTGGTTATCCAGAGCTCCAGATAAGATGCGTATTTGCGTAAAATATGCATTGATTTGGTCTGAATACGCATTAACTTTTATAAAAATGCGTACAGATACGCATTCAAAATAATGAAAACGCATTTGATAATTGTCAGTTAGCGTATCAAGATCGAAGAACGTCGGGGAAAAAACATACACTAGGAAATTCCAACGATTAACATAAACTTTTTGATATGTAAAATAGGTTACAGCAGTAAGCTTTCCGACATCTATTACGACTTTAATCAGCCAATCACAACCTGGAATAATTTGGGGAATACCAATTACGTCACCACTGTGACCAGCCGAACAATTCTCGCTATTCCGTAGATTTACCGAATGATGCCGAGTGTTGTATTTGTTCGAATTTCAATCAATCGGTTATCTCCGTGAAATCAAATTGTTTGTAAACCCGACTTTAATTGGAAGATAAATATCAGACCATTGCATCAATCCGTAAATCGGAAACGAAAACTTGAAGGTGTTTGTTTTCTTTTTTAGTAAATCCACTCCTGAGGCGGCAGAGGAGATCGTAACTTTAGGCGATTTTGGCCGATATTATTTCTGAAGTGGTCCTACAGGCAAAGATAGCCCACGATAGTAATCTTGTTCAGAAAAAAAAAAACACTCAATGGTAGGAAACATACCGCGGTTAAATATCCTCAAACCCGAAAATGAAAGTGGGTCGTTCCGGTCGGTAGTTCCTGTTTTTTATGTCCTTTTCAGAACATGAAGGTAAATACGCCTTGCCTCAAAAAATCGTCTGGAAATACGCATTGGAAAAAATTTTGAGGGGTAAATACCCCTTGCCTCAAAAAATTATCTGGAGCTCTGGTTATCAGCAGTTTCTTCTTTTGTTTCAATACTTTCCCAAGCCATTTCTATTAGGGACGTCAAAACCAGGTCTTGTTTGGGAAAGGGTTAATTGAGTGGGTACTCATTTGAATTGTCTCAGAGACAATTGAAATGAGTACCCACAACATAGGGTAGTGTTTGGATAACAAATGACCAATTTACTTATGAATATATTTGTGATTTCCCTCTGTATCAAGAGCTCAGTAGAGACACAGACAACTTCCTGGGACAAGAATTCTGTTTTGGTGAATGCTTCAGTGATTCAATCAAGAATGGAGTGATGTAAGATGATTCCTATTAATTTTTTGTATGGTGGGGTATTGATCTTACGAGGAGATATTTGTCGATAAGGAACAATGTCGAGTCTAGCTCTGGCTCGGGAAGAGATATTTTAACCCTTTCCAAAACGGCAAATTTTTAAGGTGATCCACCTCAAAAACTGTCAAAAATCACAAAATGGATGTTATTAAAGATAGGATTTGTGTAAAATATGGCATAGAAAATATTGAGACAAAAGGAGAAACTGCTGGTTATCAGCAGTTTCTTCTTTTGTTTCAATGTTTTCCCAAGCCATTTCTATTAGGGACGTCAAAACCAGGTCTTGTTTGGGAAAGGGTTAATTGAGTGGGTACTCATTTGAATTGTCTCAGAGACAATTAAAATGAGTACCCACAACATAGGGTAGTGTTTGGATAACAAATGACCAATTTACTAATGAATATATTTGTGATTTCCCTCTGTATCAAGAGCTCAGTAGAGACACAGACAATTTCCTGGGACTGAGAATTCTGTTTTGGTGAATGCTTCAGTGATTCAATCAAGAATGGAGTGATGTAAGATGATTCCTATTAATTTTTTGTATGGTGGGGTATTGATCTTACGGGGAGATATTTGTCGATAAGGAACAATGTCGAGTCTAGCTCTGGCTCGGGAAGAGATATTTTAACCCTTTCCAAAACGGCAAATTTTTAAGGTGATCCACCTCAAAAACTGTCAAAAATCACAAAATGGATGCTATTAAAGATAGGATTTGTGTAAAATATGGCATAGAAAATATTGAGACAAAAGGAGAAACTGCTGGTTATCAGCAGTTTCTTCTTTTGTTTCAATACTTTCCCAAGCCATTTCTATTTGGGATGTCAAAACCAGGTCTTGTTTGGGAAAGGGTTAATTGAGTGGGTACTCATTTGAATTGTCTCAGAGGCAATTAACCCTTTCCCAAACGACAAAATTTTAGGGTTTTCCTATTTGAAAGCTACTGCAGATGAAAAAATAGGTGTTGATAAAGATATACTCTGTGTACAATATAGCACAGAAAATATTGAGGCAAAAGGAGAAACTGCTGGGTATCAGCAGTTTCTTCTTTTGTCTCAATGTTTTCCCAAGCCTTTTCTATTAGGGACGTCAAAACCAGGTCTTGTTTGGGAAAGGGTTAAAATGAGTACCCACAACATAGGGTAGTGTTTGGATATCAAATGACCAATTTACTAATGAACATATTTGTGATTTCCCTCTGTATCAAGAACCCAGTAGAGAGACAGACAATTTCCTGGGACAAGAATTCTGTTTTGGTGAATGCTTCAGTGATTCAATCAAGAATGGAGTGATGTAAGATGATTCCTATTAATTTTTTGTATGGTGGGGTATTGATCTTACGGGGAGATATTTGTCGATAAGGAACAATGTAGAGTCTAGCTCTGGCTCGGGAAGAGATATTTTAACCCTTTCCAAAACGGCAAATTTTTAAGGTGATCCACCTCAAAAACTGTCAAAAATCACAAAATGGATGTTATTAAAGATAGGATTTGTGTAAAATATGGCATAGAAAATATTGAGACAAAAGGAGAAACTGCTGGTTATCAGCAGTTTCTTCTTTTGTTTCAATGTTTTCCCAAGCCTTTTCTATGTGGGACGTCAAAGGTCTTGTTTGGGAAAGGGTTAAACAAGAAGAGCGATATTATCGTAGTGTCTCTACGATGTATTGGTATTTAGTGTAGTTTTGTCTAGCTCTGGTTTGGGCAGAGATATTTCAAACAGGGAGAACGATATTATTGTATGTGTATCTATGATGTATTGGTATTTAGTGTAGTTTTGTCTAGCTCTAGCTCGGGAAGAGATATTTCAAACAAGAAGAGCGATATTATCGTAATGTCTCTACGATGTATTGGTATTTAGTGTAGTTTTGTCTAGTTCTGGTTTGGGCAGAGATATTTCAAACAGGGAGGGCGATATTATTGTATGTGTATCTACGATGTATTGGTATTTAGTGTAGTTTTGTGTTTGGCTCGCTATTCAGCGTCGGCAGATTTCCCAAATCGACAGTTTTTGGTTTGGTTCTCCATTAGATTACAGGATGGATCAAAGAATAGTCTTTGAGAGTTTAGATATTTGATGCTTTTTGTTCCTGGAGCAACAGATAAGAGGGGTGATAGGCATTGAATATTGTCATTTCATAATGAAACTCTATATCGCTGCTTTTCTACGAAAACCTCGTAACTGCAGCTTAAACCAAGCTGCAGTTACGAGGTTTTTGTTGAAAAGTGACAATATCATGGGTGCTAATTAGAATCTTCTTTACGTGATGATTCAAATGAGTACCCTCAGTATAGGGTTTGATGAATAATGAAGGATGCCTTAAATTTTAAAAAGTCCTATCATTGACTCATATTTATCTGTTGTCCCAGGTTCTGAATACGATTGGGTTTGCTTGATAATAGACTGTGCTGCTTACATGCCTTAACCCCTTTCCAAACGGCAAAATTTTAGGTTGATCCACTTCAAAAACTGCCACAAATGACAAAATGGAATTCATTAGAGATAGGATTTGTGTAAAATATGACATAGACAATATTGAGACGAAAGGAGAAACTGCTGGTTATCAGCAGTTTCTTCTTTTGTTTCAATATTTTCCCAAGCATCTTCTGTTAGGGACGTCGAAACCAGGTGTTGTTTGGGAAAGACCTCCAAAAACTCCCACCTCATTTATGTAAGAAAACACTGCAAAGGCTGACTTTGCCTATTTCTGCACATCAATCAATGCTTTTTGATGCCCGTAGAGTAAAACAAATGGGAAAAAAAGTGTGTGAAATGAAAAAAAAAAAAAAAAAAAATCTTTAAAATTTCGCTGTTTGGAGAATGATTTATAAGGGCTAAATATACTGAATTGTGATATCCTTATGTAGGTATAAAAGTTTCATATCAAGGCTTTCATAAAAAAACAACTTACACTCAACTTAAAACAGGCTGCAGTTACAAGGTTATTGAAGAAGAAATTAGAATTATGAAGTGTCACATGGCTCCCCAATACAATATAAGTAATCACCTAAAACACGGGTCTCTGGAGACCCTAAATGAGTCTCATCCATTACATGGAAATCTAGACTTATATCAGCATCACAGCTTCACACCCTTATCTTTACACCAATACATGGATCATTTCCCTCTATATTTATACCCCCCACCTACGAAGTAGAGGGAGGTATATTGGTTTCACCATGTCTGTCTGTCCATCCGTCCGTAGTCTTTTTCGTTTCCATGCTCTAACTCAAGAACCGTTTGACCTAGGATCATGAAACTGGCCATGACCCAAGGAGGTGCCCTATTGTTTTTGGGTCACAAAGGTCAAGGTCACAATTGGACTTTGTTTAAAATCTGTTTCTGTGCTCTTAGTCAAGAACAGGTTGACTGAGGATCATGGAACTTTACACAGTTGTTGCCCATGACGCAAGGATGTGCCCTATGATTTTTGGGTCACCAAGATCAAAGGTCAAGATCACAATTTGACTTTGTTTAAAATCTGTTTCTGTGCTCTAAGTCAAGAACCGGTTGACCTAGGATCATGAAACTTTACACAGTGGTTGCCCATGACCCAAGGAGGTACCCAATCATTTTTGGGTCACCAAGGTCAAAGGTCAAGTTCACAATTGATCTTTGTTTAAAATCTGTTTCCCTGCTCTAAGTCAAGAACAGGTTGACCTATCATTTAACTTTACACAGTTGTTGCCCATGACCCAAGGAGGTGCCCTGTTGTTTTTGGGTCACCATTGTCAAAGGTCAAGGTCACTGTTGGTCTTTGTATAAAATCCGTTTCCGTGCTTTATCTAAAGAACCTTTTGACCTATGGCACTTTTTCAGTGACAAGGTGCTAGTGGGTGGTATTTGTCTGCTTCTGGTTCTAGTTCTAATTTGTATAGCTTTGTCTAAAAATTTTTTTTGCTGAAAAATAAGGGTGTACGAAATGAAATATTGGGATAAATACAAAATTTTGGGAAATTTACTATAGTCACATTAAACACAGGTCTCTAGGGATCCTAAACAAGTCTTACTCATTACATGGAAATCTAGACTTAAATCAGCATCTTAGTTTCACACCATAATTTATCTGAACACCAATAAAGGAATCTTTATTTCACTCCATGTTTCCTATAGCTTTGTCTTTATTGGTTGAAAAGGTTCAAATAAAGAAAAGTGTTAAGCATAGCCAAATTTGAATCTTAATTTCGTATAATAGTATCATACTCAGTTTACCCATTCCAAAACAAGACTGGTTATGATGGCCATAATAGAAAAGATTAGGGAAAATATTGAGGCAAAAGAAGAAAGAGCTTATCACCAGCATTCTCTCCTTTTCCTGTTATATTTTACTATGCAATATTGTAGACTACTTCTATCTTTATCTACACCAATTTTGTCGTCTGCAGCACCATTCATGCTGAAACATTCTGAAATACTATATTAGGGAAAGGGTTATATTTAGAATAAAAAATAATCATGTAATAGATTAGAACTTCCTAATGGAATTTTTAAACAGAGTTACTTATTTCAACACAATTATGAAAAATTCACAAAGTTTTAGGATATTTTCAATCAAGAATTAATATTTGATGATGAGATTATTACTGTGAAAGGTGAATCATCCAAACAAAGGTAATAGTAAATATTGTTCTTGAAAACTTACAGGTTACATGCTTGTTGCAATTCAGGAGTCATGGGTTCAAACTCTGGGCAGGCAATAATCCTTTCTGTGCTCAGCACTGATAGCTTGGTCATCTGATCCTATCAATCCAGTGGTTGTTGGGTTGAACCACGGCTTCGCCAATTATCCTTTCTGACATTTGACAATGGTCATTTGTCTGTGAATCATCTAAGAGAGTAGCTAGGGACTTGGATTGGATTCTGTGTAAGTAGTTAGTACTCTCTATAAAGAAATTCCAGGAATCCATGGCTAGGTGCTCCAACTACCGCAATATGACCAAATGTGGGTTATAGTAGCTTTTAACCCTTTCCCAAACGGCAAAATTTTACAGTGATCCACTTCAAAAACTGCCACAAATGACAAAATGGAAGTTATTCGAGATAGAATTTGTGTAAAATATGGCATAGAAAATATTGAGACAAAAGGAGAAACTGCTGGTTATCAGCAGTTTCTTCTTTTGTTTCAATGTTTTCCCAAGCCTTTTCTATCAGGGACGTCAAAACCAGGTCTTGTTTGGAAAAGGGTTACCCCAAAATTTAATGTTCAATCTATCAACAAATATCATTACTGAGTATTGACAAGTCTTTTGTCTCTCACCAAGGCAATGAAGGTAGCTGATGGCTGGATAGAGATGTTGTGTTTGTACTGGTGAAAGAAGTTTCAGAAAGACATGGTAAGGTGCGCTAGCCACCTCAATTTGACTGGAAAATATTTCAACCTCATTCAATCAATGGATCGGGTTTGGCTAGTGCGATGGTCCTAAAGTTTGGACAGACAATTTGTTTTGTTTTAGTGTATCCATCTTACTTTATCTTATTGTCCCTTTCCCAAACAAGACTTGGTTTTAAAGTCCCAAATAGAAAAGGATTGGGAAAACATTGAGGCAAAAGGAGGAAATGCTGATTCAGCATTTTCTCCTTTTGCTTCAATATTTTCTCTGCAAAATAGTACACAAATATTTTTTTAACAACATACATTTTCTACCTTGTCTGCAGCAGCTTCCAAATTGCATCGGTCCAATTTTTTGCCATTTGGGAAAGAGTTAATTGATTTTAAGTGATTGATGGGGCAAACAAATTGTTACCCTACTGCATCTGGTATATTGCTGGTTTGTCATTTATTGTGTCTCTTCAAGTGCTATAGTTCTCTTGGATGTAATTAACCCTTTCACGAACAAGACCTGATAGAAAGGTTTGGAAAACATCGAGGGAAAAGAAGAAAATGTGGCTCTACCAATTGGACTCTGTAAGTCAACACATAAAATTGTAGAATTCTATCACTTTCCAAAATGAAAAAAAATCAGACTGGGCAAAATTGAAAGGTGCTACAGACAACAAAATCACTGTTATTGAATTTTAAACTTTATATCATTTGATAGTGTAGACCAAGGACGGATCCAGGATTTTTTTCCAGGGGGGTCCAAGCTCAAATGAAGGCTAAAAATGTGTTGAATATGTAACATACTAACATTATCATAGTCAAAATTTAATTTTCTGCCAATGCCGGGGGGGGGGGGGGGTTGTAGGGGGATCCCTCGACCCCTCCCCCCTCTAGATCCACCCTTGTAGACTAAGATCAGGCTGCATTTACCCCATCTTAAAGTATGTGGCTCCCTTTTGTTATGATATTTATACCCCTGTGTATGATAGTATACAATTAATCTTCGCTACTCACTCACACTGCTACAAGAATCAATATAGGCTGATGAGATAGCGGTAGTCAAAAATATCTATCCAGCCTTTCATGTGAAAATGTGCTGAGCGTCATAAATGACTTGCACTTCCTCTCCAGTTACCTACTTCCTCAACCCTTTACCAAGCGGCAACAATTTGGGGTGACCAATGTGAAAGCAGCATCAGATGACAAAATGGATATTGACATAGACTGAATTTGTCTATAATATAGCATAGAAAATATTGAGACAAAAGGAGAAAATGCTGATTATCAGCATTTTCTCCTTTTGTCTCAATGTTTTCCCAAGTGTTTTCTACTAAACATGTCAAAAGCAAGTCTTGTTTGCGAAAGGGTTAACACTTTACCAAACCACAAACTCCTGGACTTACATGAATTCTACGACAACAAGATAAAAGGTACCAACAGCAGAAAATTCTTTGCTATAGCATGGAAAACATCGAGAGTGAAGGTAAATGTTCTGGTTACTAGCATTTTCTGCTTTCCTTTAAATGTTTGCCAAAGCTTTCTCTTGTAACTGTGCAAAACTTGCTATTGTTTGGGAAAGGTAAAATCCGGTACCAAATGGCATTAATAATTAAGTATAATTACAGAGAAAAAGATAAGAGGGCGTAAGTGGTGGTAAAGGTATTTTACATTGTTATTTTGTATCCATATGGCTGTGTCCTAAGCTACATCTGAGTCTGTCAATCCAGGGATCTTGAGTTTGAATTCCGGATTTTGTCAGTGATTGTGTTTAACATTTTTTTTTAATGTGACAATGGCCCATCCTCTTAGAAAATCAATGTGACATTTTGAAAACTGATGCGACAAATATAGAATAAAATTTCTCCTTTCTTGACTACAACAAAATTCAATGGGACAAGGACCCATTCATTGACTAAAACAATGTGACATTTGAGACTTCAATGTGACTATGGCCCATGGCGCAGGCCTTTCCCAGTCACTGTTTTGTGTTTGCGTTAGTACCAGGAAGACATGGAAAGGTGCACTAGTATCAGAAATACTGCTAATGGAAACAGCATTTAGGACAACTAAATACAATGTCAAAGACCATTCAATTCAAATTTTGAAAACTCATGTATTCATATTGGCTTGTGTAACAATCAGATTTTTACGGAGAGATCGTCTTTCCAAAGAGCAAATGGATTATTTTTTCGTCCTAGATGAAATATTGCCCAACGTTATTAACAACATCGGTCCCATAACTCATTCTTACATGAAGATAAACTTGTGAAGGCTTTATGATATTTTATGTCTGCGGTGATCAAAGTCGAGCATCAATAACTTCGTATTTCTGTTACTGATTTGATGTTGCTATTCTAGTTTCTTTAGAATTGATTGAATTGATGGCTTGGCCTGTATCAGTCCATCTTTGTACAGAATTTATAGAACCGGTTTCACTAAAATGCGAAAAATAACTTCAAACTTACAAATGGAAGAAAGGCTTTTTATGTATTCGACATACGAGTTAAATCTGATTTAATTTGTAATGATTGAACTTAATTCTTCGATTCGGGATTTCAAGAAAGATCAAAATTATTGCAAAATGCATGTATTTCTGTTAATGTAGATAGCTTTTATCTTGCAAGAAAAAATGTAGAAAATATTTTGAGTGAATTTTTCACAATTTTGGCCTGATTAAGATACAGATTTGTGCCACAAATGAACGTCCAAACGTACGAGAAAGTGGCAATGTTTAAAAGGGGCACAAATGTGTAACGTTTACCTTGAGAAATGAATAAGAGGTTATGTCCCTTAATGTACCCTATTTGAAATGAAAATGTTTGATGACGTCATTATGACGTAAATTTGTCTAAAATATGCCACATTACTCATTTTATTGTTGTTGTGAAGTGTCATGGTGGGGAGAAGAAAAATGCTTACCCCTGACACAAAACGGCTGTCATTTCTTTATATTACTCGGGAATTCGTCAATCGGAATTTGCTCATAGATTAGAAACACCTTGGACTACAATTACTGGATTTATCAACAGATTTCGTAAAAGAAATAGTGTGGAAAACTTGCCGAGAAGTGGTGCCCCGGCGAAAGTCAGTGAACATGACGGTCGGACATTATCATAGGTCTTGTCAAATAAAACTGAAAACAGACCTTGACAGACATTATCGGACTTTTTAATCAAGTAAGGTATTCTAGTGTTTGGAAAAGGACAGTTCAGAGAAAATTGTACAGTGAAGGATTTCATAGGTGTGTTATTTTGAAAATGATAAGCATTCGTGAGGTCAGTCCTGAGGCCCATTCTGTGAACCAATTCAAGGTGGGAAAAAGAAATCACTCCATGATATGGTTGGCCCGAAGTCCGGACTTGAACAATATTGAGAATGTTTGGTATTGACGCAAAAGACAACTGAAAAAACTACTCTGAAGTAATCGACACCTGTGATAAACTCGCGGCAGCCATTGGAGACACATGGACAAATATCCCTCTAGAATAAATAAGGAACTTGTATTGCAGCATACCTAAAAGGATTCAGAATGATATGAAATCAAAGGTATAAATTATAAAATATTAAGGTAAATAATCCAAGTTAAAAGTGTTAAAAAGGTTTTGTTTTTTACTGTTCATTTAGAGTTGACTTTCGCCATTTTGATTTTGGACGTTCATTTGTGGCACAAATCTGTATGTCTTAGGGGAGGTAATTTGTCTAGAGATTTGTGTGAATTACCTCCCTATTTAATGGTTTGATGAGAAAAGGAGGCTTTTCCATCATCATTTTCATTTTCAAATTACTTGGGATCTTGTAAACGGGCCTTTGAAGCAATTGAGACAAGCATAGATGCGGATCAGCCTGCATATACAGGTAGTGATCAAGATCCAAGTTGTTCTCTTATATCTTCTTAGACCTGTAGGAAGTGTAAGAGAACAAACAGAGTTGATCCACACTGGCTGATCTAGATCCATGATTGTCACATACAGTGTTGGGGACCCTTTGCGTATCATTGGTCAAATGTTATATTGATTTTTTTTTTTCGTGCGCTATCAGCATTTACAAATAGATTCTTCCATAAAGTCAATATAATTAAATGATATTAACTTATTAACTTATTAAATGAATCTGCTAATGGTCCTCCTCAAATTCAATGCTTCAGCATTTTCTCTTTTTAGCTCACCTGAGCACGAAGTGCTCAAGGTGAGCTATTGTGGTCACTTTTTGTCCGTCGTCCGTTTGTCTGTCTGTCTGTCCGTCTGTCTGTCCGTCCGTCCACAATTTCGTGTTTACACTCTAGCATCTACAAATATAAGCCAATCTTGACCAAACTTGGTCAAAACATGTATGGCCATAAGATCTCGGATGAGTTCGATTATGGGTCAGATCGAACTAGAAAGTCAGGAGTTATCTGCCCTTGAATGCGAAAAATACTTTGTTTTGACATTGTTTACACTCTAGCATCTACAATTATTGATCAATCAAGACGAATCTTGGACATAACATTGCAGACCATAAGATCTGTTTTTGACCTTGTTTACACTCTAGAATCTACAATTATACATCAATCAAGACAAAACTTTGACACAATGTTTGGGACCATGAGATCTCGGATGAGTATGATTTTCAGTCTGATCTGATCAGAAAGTCGAGAGTTACTTGCCCTTGAATTTGACAAAATTGTCATTTTTGGCTGTTTTCGACGATGTTTACTCTCTAGAATCTACAATTATTGATCAATCAATCCAAAACTTGGACACAATATTGGGGATCATAAGATCTGGGATGAGTTTGATTTTCAGTCTTATCTGATCAGAAAGATGAGAGTTATGAGCCCTTGAATTTGACAAAATTGTCGTTTTTGACTGTTTTTGACCTTATTTACACTCTAGAATCTACAATTTTTGACCAATCAAGACAAATCTTGGACACAAGGTTGGAGACCATAAGATCTCATATGAGTTTGATTTTCAGTCTGATCTGACCAGAAAGATGAGAGTTATGTGCCCTTGAATTTGATAAAATTGCTGATTTTGGCTGTTTTTGACATTGTTTACACTCTATAATCTACTATTATTTATCAATTAAGACAAAACTTGAACACAATGTTTGAGACCATAAGATCTTGGATAAGTTTGATTTTCAGTCCAATCTGATAAAAAAATGGAGAGTTATGTGCCCTTGAATTTGATAAAATTGCCAATTTCGGCTGTTTTTGACACTGTTTACACTCTATAATCTACTATTATTTATCAATTAAGACAAATCTTGGACACAATGTTGGATATCATAAGATCTCGGATGAGTTTGATTTTCAGCCTGATCTGACTAGAAAGTTGAGAGTTATGTGCCCTTGAATTTGACAAAATTGCTGTTTTCGGCTGTTTTCGACCTTGTTTATACTCCAGAATCTACAATTATTTATCAAACAAGACAAATCTTGGACACAATGTTGGGCACGATGAAATCTTGGATGAGTTCGAATTTCACAATGTTATTGACCATAAGTTCGTTTTCAGTCTTAAAGTCATAAATATTTTTTGAATTGAAGAAAAGTGTTGCTTATATCATTTTGGTTCAGGTGAGCGATATAGGACCATCATGGTCCTCTTGTTATACGCCTGAAGGGTTGCATTATGTTTTGGCCCTGGTCGTCTGTCTGTTGGTCCGTTAGTAATTTCTTGTGTGCGTAACTCCTACAGTTTCTATCGGAATTTGACCAAATTTGCCATAATGAATCTCCATAGTGTCTAGTTGTGCACACTGAATGCAGATAACTCTTTTTGTTCTTGAGTTATCGGCCAATTTTACTGACAAGCCCCTCTCAGGCGTATATACGCTGCTCCGCGAAGCTCTTGTTCCATCAAGGTTTTATTTCATACAACAAACACAGTTATATCTTACTTACTAGTGCTATATATTTATCATGACTTCTGCATTGAATTAACTTCAGTCTGAAGCAATCTTTATTGTTTTAGATGGAATTAATTTTGGAACAATAAAGAACCATTGAGAAATAAATGAAAAGAAAAGAAGTAGAATGTGATATCATCTAATAGACTTATCAAAGAACAAAAGGTATCTGTTGTAGGCTACCAGATTGCATCAGTGCATAAGTTAACTTTCCTTTAACCCGTTCCCAAACGACAAAATTTTAGGGTGAGCCACTTCAAAAACTGTAAAAAATGACAAAATGTATGTTATTAACCCATTACCACACAGTGACTCCTTTTGACTCCCTACAATGTAATGGCTTTGGAAAACATTGTGGAAAATGAAGAAATTGCTTGTGACAAGCAATTTCTTCATTTCCCACAATGTTTTCTACCCAAAATGACCGACAAATTTTAAATTCCATCCAGTTGAAATTGTGGTCTGCAACATCTTTGAATTTGGACCAGTCCGAAATTTTGCCGTTTGGTAATGGGTTAAAGATAGGATTTGTGTAAAATATGGCATAGAAAATATTGAGACAAAAGGAGAAACTGCTGGTTATCAGCAGTTTCTTCTTTTGTCTCAATGTTTTCCCAAGCCATTTCTGCTAGGGACGTTAAAACCAGGTCTTGTTTGGGAAAGGGTTAACTCTTTCCTAAACAATGTTTTAGGGTGGTCTACTTTAAAAGCTGTTGCTGACAACATAATAGGTGTTGATAAAGGTAGAAATTGTGTACAAAATAGAGGGAAAGAAGGAAAAAGGGAAACAAAGAAAATGCTGATTAAGTATTTGTAGGCACCCTTTCTTGAGGGAATAATTTACAAAATGATGTATTAGAGAAAGGGTTAATGGTTATAGGAAAAAAGTTAGAAGATACATCAGTGATTTTCTGGGCAGAGAAGAAAAGAGAGAGTGCTAGTACATATGGGCTGTATTTAGTATTGATCAGAGTCTTTTGTTACAAGATCATCAAAAATTAAAGGAAAAAACAAAACAAAACAAAAGATCATGTGACATGACAATATGAAGTTCTAAAAGGGAAAGATTCATATGTTGAAGAGTACAAAAACATTGAAGGAAAAGAAGAAAATGCTGATTATCAACATTTTCTTCTTTTCCTTCAAAGTTTTTCTAGGCACCCTCCCCTAGAGAAATATTTCGTAAAATGATGTCTCTGAGATAAGGTGGCCTCCCCTAGAGAAATGTTTCATAAAATGATGTATTAGAGAAAGGGTTAGATCTAATGGTTATAGGAAAAAAAGTTTTAAGATACATCAGTGATTTTCTGGGCAGAGAAGAAGAGAGAGAGTGCTAGTACATATGGGCTGTATTTAGTATTGATCGGCCATTTTTCTCCCAGGAGAGGGATACGAGATACAAAATGGCTGCAAATATTCACGGCTTTCACAGGGAATTGTTTGACACAACCAACCTTTCTGTCACAGTGTAATGGTATAGTTGATCAATTTTCTGATTTTCTGTTGTTGTTGTTGTTTTTTCACGAGGGATAAAGTGACTTACTATGGATTTTGCCTAGTGCAACTGGTGGATGCTACATTCCTGTGGATAGTCTATGTGTGTTTATTAGTATGTGTGTGTGATAATATTTTTCTGTACTCAATTGGAATATAGATCTAACGGGCAGGTTTTCTTGTTTGCATGTATTTTTAACCTCTATGAAAAGTCTCATCTTACATAACATTGATTTTCAAAGCATCTCTCATTATGCTATATGTGGGATCTGGTAACATATTGTACAATTTACATAGGTAAATTTTTTAACACTTTTCCAAACAGCAGAAATATTGATTGAATGGCAAAGAATTTTGTGCTCAAAATAGATTGGGTTTACTGTTATGTTTTGATAAACCGTCGGTTTTGGTATAAAATCTCATAACTACTGCTGGAAGCAAGCCGTCACTAAGCTACGAGATTTTATAACAACTCCTATGAAACACTATTGTTTGTCCGAAATTACATCACGGTAAAGGTGCGTTCCCTTTGGCAACCAAATCAACTCGATCAAGCTCGATCAAGTACTGATCGAGCTTGGTCGGCAAGGGTGATCGGGAATTATTCGACAAGAAATAAAGAAGTCACAATTTAAGCGATCGAGTTGATTTGGCCTGTAATGGGAACATGATATTAATCAGATAAAATGGTTCCCTATTTGAAAGCTGATGAAGCCGACAAAAAGGATATTTATATGATTTGTGCAGAGCTTCAGATGAAAAAAGGGGGTGATTGGTCTTCAAAATGCATTTCTTCATTCATTGTTCATCAATCCCTATACAGTTGGTACTCAATAGAATCATCTCGTTGATAGCATTTAAATGAAATAGAATAATCAAACTTGACATCAAACACGGGGGGATTGTGCATGATGGGATGGATAACGAATACGGAGTATACAGACAAATTTGCCTCGCTTCAGGTAAGAAATTGTGCAATAATTTTTAGGTCACCTGAGCACGAAGTGCTCAAGGTGAGCTATTGTGGTCACTTTTTGTCCGTCGTCCGTCTGTCCGTCTGTCTGTCTGTCCGTCTGTCCGTCCGTCCGTCCACAATTTCGTGTTTACACTCTAGCATCTACAAATATAAGCCAATCTTGACCAAACTTGGTCAAAACATGTATGGCCATAAGATCTCGGATGAGTTCGATTATGGGTCAGATCGAACTAGAAATGCAGGAGTTATCTGCCCTTGAATGCGAAAAATACTTAGTTTTGACATTGTTTACACTCTAGCATCTACAATTATTGATCAATCAAGACAAATCTTGGACATTACATTGCAGACCATAAGATCTCAGATGAGTTCGATTTTCAGTCTGATCTGACTGGAAAGACGAGAGTTATGTGCCCTTGAATTTGACAAAATTGCCATTTTCGGCTGTTTTTGACCTTGTTTACACTCTAGAATCTACAATTATTCATCAATCAAGACAAAACTTTGACACAATGTTTGGGACTATGAGATCTCGGATGAGTGTAATTTTCAGTCTGATCTGATCAGAAAGTCGAGAGTTACTTGCCCTTGAATTTGACAAAATTGTCATTTTTGGCTGTTTTCGACAATGTTTACACTCTAGAATCTACAATTATTGATCAATCAATCCAAAACTTGGACACAATATTGGAGATCATAAGATCTGAAATGAGTTTGATTTTCAGTCTTATCTGATCACCAGAAAGTTGAGAGTTATGAGCCCTTGAATTTGACAAAATTGCTGTTTTTAACTGTTTTCGACCTTATTTACACTCTAGAATCTACAATTTATGACCAATCAAGACAAATCTTGGACACAAGGTTGGAGACCATAAGATCTCAGATGAGTTTGATTTTCAGTCTGATCTGACCAGAAAGATGAGAGTTTTGTGCCCTTGAATTTGATAAAATTGCGGATTTTGGCTGTTTTTGACATTGTTTACACTCTATAATCTACTATTATTTATCAATTAAGACAAAACTTGAACACAATGTTTGAGACCATAAGATCTTGGATAAGTTTGATTTTCAGTCCAATCTGACAAAAAGTGGAGAGTAATGTGCCCTTGAATTTGATCAAATTGCTGTTTTCGGCTGCTTTAGACCTTGTTTACACTCTAGAATCTACAATTATTGACCAATCAAGACGAATCTTGGACACAATGTTGGATATCATAAGATCTCGGTTGAGTTTGATTTTCAGCCTGATCTGACTAGGAAGTCAAGAGTAATGTGCCCTTGAATTTGACAAAATTGCTGTTTTCGGCTGTTTTAGTCCTTGTTTATACTCCAGAATCTACAATTATTTATCAAACAAGACAAATCTTGGGCACAATGTTGGGCAAGATGAAATCTTGGATGAGTTCGATTTTCACAATGTTATTGACCATAAGTTTGTTTTCAGTCTAAAAGTCATAAATATTTTTTGAATTGAAGAAAATTGTTGCTTATATCATTTTGGTTCAGGTGAGCGATATAGGACCATCATGGTCCTCTTGTCTTATTTCTGCTCCAATTTTCAAGCGGTTTGTTGCATGTACCCCGCATAAGTGAGCTCTTTCCTCGGATATATGACTTGTTTGTAGAATCTTTGTACTTTGTCCAAAAATTGATCCCAACCGACCAGAAAAACGACAAAAAATTCAGGTCTTTTTTCTAGTCGGTTGGGATCGGTTTTTGAGAAAAGTACAGGGAAGTTCCAGATAAATAATACATCTGAGAAAAGGGCTCAGTAAGACGGAGTACATGCAACAAACCGCATGAAAATTGACGCAGAAATAAGAAAGTTATTGCACAAATTCTTACCTGAAGCGTGGTTAATTTGGCCGTAGTCGTTACCATTTCGCTTTCTGGTCGGTTGGGACAATATTTCGGAAAAAGTATCATGAGTTATCTAATATGTCATACATCCGATGAAAGAGCTCGATAAGGCGGGGTACATGCAGCAAACCGCTTGAAAATTGATACAGAAATAACAGAGTTATTGCAAAATGTCTTACCTGAAGCGAGGCGAGTTGGCATAAAATTTTGTGCAAAAAATAGACTGAGTTTACCGTTATGTTTTGATAAACCGTCGGTGTTGTTATAACATCTCGTAACTACGGTTTGATTCAAGCCGTCATTACAAGATTGTATAACAACACAAACGAAATATTATTTATTTGTCCGAAATTACGTCACGGTTTACTTGATAAAATCGTTCCCTATTGTCGGTAGTCGTTATCCATCCCATCATGCACAATCCCCACCGTGATCAAAACATACTTTCCAAAAATGAAATGGGAATGGGATGTCATTAGTAAGGCCCACTCTCCAAGTCTTCCTATCACATCAATTGTAAAGTTCGAAACAAAACTAATTCCAGTCTACTGTCAACATTCTATGATTTTAGCCTCCTTTTGCGATGTAACAAGTTTTCGTTTTAGATAGAGATCTTTTTACTTTGTCGGGTAGTAAAATGTAAAGGTAACCAGTAAAGCATTATGAATGATGAATACATTTTGTTGCTATAATTACACAGATGGGTTGTATTTGTGAGGATATTAAGATGTGGATACCCATTATGTTTCATAATTCAATGTATGGAAATATGTATGTTGAAGGTGGGTTTCTTTAGAACTATAGCCAGGCCTGGATACCTAATGCCTGAGTCTGTCAATCCAGTGGTCGTAAGTTGGAACCCCAACTTGGCTTGGATCCATTTTGTCATTTGACAAAAGTCATTTTGTCTCTCAATCATCAATGTGGGGGAGAAGCTTGAGGCTCAGATTGGAGATTGTGGTAGTACTAGTGTGGGAAATACCAGGAATCCATGTTAGGTCAACAAGTCAACAGTATCAGCTCCAAACTACTGTAATTTTGCATGTAATGGTTCAAATCTTGCAGGTCTCATACCTGCAAGATTCAAACCAACACATGCAAAATTGTACTGAAAAACAAGCATGATTTTTTCCTCGTTACCTAGGTAAATTTTGTAAACATGTGCCATAAAATCTATAATGGACTAAAGTTTCAGTTTTGCCTGTTTGACCTGGCAAATTGAAAGTTTTCAAGCTGGTTTAACCCTTTCCCAAACAACAAAAAATTAGGATGGTCCAATTTGAAAGTTGCTGCAGACTACAAAATGGAAATTGAGAAAGAAAGGATTTTTGCACAATATAGCTATGAAAATATTGAGACAAAAGGAGAAACTGCTGGTTATCAGCAGTTTCTTCTTTTGTTTCAATGTTTCTCAAGCCTTTCCTATTAGGGACGTAAAAACCAGGCCCCGGTTTCTCGAAAAAACTTAAGTATCTTCTCATGCTCAAATCTGAGCATCGTGCTCAAATCGCACGAAATCCACATGAACTTCAATTGAATACCAATCAATGTTGATTGGTATTGAATAGAAGTTGAGCATGAACTCATGAGAATATACTTAAGTTTTTTTGAGAAACCGGGGCCAGGTCTTGTTTGGGAAAGGGTTAAGCCTTTTCCAATTTGATGAGGAAAAAGCAGTGAAAAATTGAGTCAAACGAATAAAAAACACTTAGTAAGCAGCATATTTGCCCATATTCTCTGTAGCGGCTATAGCATCTTTCAAGTTGGAACCGTGTCAGATTTTGTTGTTTTAGATAGGGTTAAATTTAAATGGCTGGAACCTGTGTAAACTTATTGTAATTTTGAAGAGTGCTTACCAATACTGAAGAACAATTCTAGGTTATGTGTTTTTGACCTAGCAGAGAATGGCAGAGATATGGAAGCTGTATTGATCTTTACCTTGAATAGATCATTAGACCTGTATTGATGATTTAAAATACAAGGTTTACAGGCCTGAGTCTAATAATAAGAAGGTACTAATGTCGTCTAATTGTTGGATGATTGTAAACCTATGTTGGCAAGCAGCTGGTGGCTGGGAAATGATATTGGGGTAGTACTGGTAAGAGAAATGACAGGAATCCATGGTTGAATGTTCCAATTTCTGCTATATGACCATAGCAGTTGAAAGAGGCATTAATGTATACCATCTTTGTTATCTTTCATTAAGTACCAAACATTTTATGCAACTTTGGGCGTTATCTGTTGCAACAGAAATTGACGAGGGTATTCCTCGTCAATTTCTATTGTCATGGATGACGACTGGAAACTGATGAATGCATCCTATTGTCAATTTCTGTTGACACGGATGGCACAAGTTGCAACGAAATCTAATGATGGATGAAATACCTTAAACCCAATTCAATCAACAGTTATCCCTGAATGACAAGGAATACATCAGTGGTGATCACTGTTAATAGCTGGGTAATGGGCTAATCTCTTACAGTTCAAGAGAAACAAAAATAAGCAGCTGTTATTAGGGATATTAAATGGCTAATTAAAAAAACCTGCCAAACTCATTCTCACCATCAAGACAAATAAACATGTTCCTCAGGTATTTATAGAACAGAAGCTTCAACTTAAACCTTTCACAAACATAGCAGAATCCGGAGAGCTCAGTCGGTTACGCCACAGTCTGTCAATCAAGGGGTTCCAAGTTCGAGCCCTGGCTTGGCCAATATCCCTTCTGACATTTGACAAGTTATTTGTCTCTCACCAATGGGTCAGAATCATCTATGTTAGCGAGCAGCTGGAGGCTCGGATTGGATATTGTGGTGGTAAGGTGAGAGAAATACTAGGAACGCACTGTTAGGTGCTCCAGCCAATGTGATATGACAATGGGAAATGAAAGAGGTGTTAAATCCCAATTAATCAATCAATCAATCAATCAATCAATCAATCAATCAATCAATCAACCCTTTCACAAAAAAAACAATGCCTGTCTTTGATGCCCCCAATAGAAAAAAGCTTTTTTTCTGTGCTTAAATCTCATCTTTGATAACATTCATTTTGTCGTCTTCAGCACCTTTCAGATTGGACATCCCTAAATTCTTTCCCTCTCTTGGAAATCTGTATCAGGTATAGTTAACCCTTTCCCAAACAAGATCTGGTTTTGACGTCCCTAATAGAAAAGGCTTGGGAAAACATTGAAACAAAAGAAGAAACTGCTGATAACCAGTAGTTTCTTCTTTTGTCTCATTATTTTCTGTGCCATATTTTACACATATCCTATCGTTGATAACATCCATTTTGTTGTCTGCTGCAGCTTTCAAATTGGATCGCCCTTTAAACTTTGTTGTTTGGGAAACGGTTAATGGTTTGGAATGGGTTCAACACAAGGTTCAACTAAACACTCAAAACTCATTCCTATGCATAATGGTTAACATAAGTACTTTTCCAAACAATTCTAAGCTCTTATTACCCTTTCCCAAATTGCAAAATCCAGATTGAAAGTGATCACAAGCAACTACAATGTAGATTAATCCTTTCTTAAACGACAAAAGTTTAGGGTGGTCCAATTCGAAAGCTGCTGTAGACGACAAAATTGATGCTAAAAAGGAAGAAATTGTTGTACAAAATAGCTCAGAAAATATTGAGACAAAAGGAGAAAATGCTGGTTATCAGCATTTTCTTCTTTTGTCTCAATGTTTTCAAAAAACCTTCTCTAAAAGAGACATCAAAACAAGGTCTTGTTTGGGAAAGGATAAAATATTGTACTGGTAATGAACGAAATAAGTCATTGCCCAGGAAATATTGTGGGAATAGTGGAAAATACTGTTCTAGCAAATGATTAGGTTAGCGTTATTCAACAAAAAAAGACAGCAAGTAAGAAAATTGTTTAAGCATCCCGCTTCTTATTTCGCTTGATAAAACTATAATGTCTTTAATGTCTTTTGTCTTGAAACTTGCAATTGTGCATCTTATTAGAAAATTGCAGTTAAAAAAGAAAACCAAGGCAAAGAATTCAGGTAGGTGTAGTAACGGAATTTCGTAGTAACGGAATTTCGAAAGATTGAAATTTTAATGTTCATTTAAATCCAAAGTTGCACCTACTCCTTGTAATTTTCTTACACAAAACATAAAACCTAGTTGCAAAAAATGGTTATTCAAAGTTTTTCTGTTTCTATAAAAGTCATTACAAAGACGGAAGCTAAGAATTGTCATCATAAACCCATTAGCGTCGTGAACTGTCATGGTCCTGGTCTATAAATAGGACATTCTGATTGGATAATTGGATAAAAGCTTTCAAAGTCCCTGAAAATGTGACGCCCTTTTAGTCGACTTTAATGCCCGTTTCTGAAGCCTTTTCCAGGTTTAGATTCTTCCTTTGACACTTAGCCCTTTCCCAAACGAGACCTGGTTTTGATGTCTCTAATAGAATAGGCTTTGGAAAACATTGAGACAAACGTAGAAAATGCTGATAATCAGCATTTTCTCCTTTTGTCACAATATTTTCTGTAGTCTCTTGTACTGACATATCAATCCTAATTGAAATTGGAACCACCTATTTCTGCCATTTTAGAAAGGGTTAAGCAGAGGTACCGATAAGAGGACGTGATCGCTTTTCAAAATGCAATACATGTACTTTATTTATCTTTCATCAAATTCCATATTGTGGTATTCAATAGAACCGTCTTGCCTAGCCGATTCAACTGAGTAGCCACAACATAGGGTATGGATGATTTTCATAAATGCCACAATTGCATCTCCTTTTTCATACGGTAAAGCGTTTCCCCTGTAAAAAAGTGTTTAAGAATACTTTTCTAGTTCTAGATCTGTTCTAGAATGTTAAATGCATTTCTAGAACTAATCTAGAACAGTTCTTTATGTGCCATTTAACGTTCTAGAACAGTTCTTGAACTTAAATGAACTTTTCGCAGGGGATTAAAAATGCATTTACTCTGAAAACAATGTATTATGAAATAGCTACAATGTATTATGAAATAGGCATACATCACCTGTTGGAACAAGGCTGAAACATATCATCTGTTCTGTGCAAGGTATTTTTTACTGCCTGTTTTTAGGGTTTTATTGTTTGTTCAAGTTAAGGTGAATGTTTAGAGAATATCAAAGGACTAATTCAACACTGCTGTAAGTCAAATTTATATGTATATATTCTTCCATTTATCTTTGAAATAAAATATATATAGTTTATTCATAATAAAAGTATTGACATAGTTCACAAAACATTTTACAATAAAACAGTTATATGAGTCTAAAATCATTAAGCATGTAAATAACTTTTTTATAGGTTTTTAAAATGAATAATAATAATTTAGTAAGAGTTTTACTTAAAAACTATGTTTATACCTCCATTACAAAGATGACACAAAAAAGATGTAAAATCTTATTTCCATTGTGGTCTTTTGGTGGGAGTACAAGCATAGAAAGGCATCATCTATCACAGAAAATATCTATATAGGAAATGAAAGACTGTAGGACAATAAATAAATGACTAGGCAAAACACACAATGCAATGACAGTAAAAAAGATGTGTTAGAGCAAAACTGTTGTAAGAGCATATTGTTTTTAGCTATTGAAAATGTTGTAAGTACAGCTTGATTAAGCTGTAGTTGTAAAGTTATTTAATTTAACAGAAATAAACCATACCATATGAGTAGAGATCTGGAAAAATGTACCTCTGGATCTAGATCAGCCTGTATACACACTCAGCCTGATCAAGCTCCATGTTGTTCTCAAATAGCTTCTTCATGACCTACAGTAATTCTCATAGAGCAGTAATGATCATGATCAGGCTATATCCAGGCACAAACTGATCTGTATCCATGTTGGTCTCAAATGTGATTAGGACCCTTCTTGCCACAGGCCGCGGCCATAGCACAATTAGTAATGCCTAAGGCTATCACTCAAGAGGTCCTGTGTTCGATCCCTGGCCTGGGCAAGCATCCTGTCTGACAAAATTGTCTCCCGCCAATGGTTTGATATAATCATAATTAATCTAAGGTAATGTGGGCTAGCGGCTGGAGGCTTGGTAGGGATGTTGTGGTTGGGCTTGTATGAGAAACAGCATGAATCCATGGTTAGATGCTCCAGCCCTAATGATTTGGATCAATCAATTAATTGATGCAACCACATTTTCTGGCTATTGGAAATTGTTGACAAAGTACTATCATCAATCTTGATTGCACTTTCCTGAAGAAAATAGTTTGTTTAAAAAAAAATCTATTAGTTATATATCTTTACATCTGGACTTGGAAAACTCATTACCAAATCAAGGCAAAGAAATGCTTGGAAATCAATATAGTTGTCAGAGCTCGTCATAGTATAGATTTACAGCTGTCTGACTCTGTTATTTTACTTCCAAACTTTATGTTGTGGGTACTCATTTGAATCGTCTCGAAGGGACGATTCAAATGAGAACTCACAACATAGAGTTTGAACTATTTTAAGTGATATATTTTCAATTCAAATGGTCGTATTGTGGTGTACCAAGCGCTCAGAGTTGTGTGAATAGGCAGGAATGTTTGATAAAATTGGCTTGATATTCACCGATGGGGGAATCAATAGTGTCTGATAGGAGAAAAAAAATACAGGCCCATTATCCCTTTTGCTTATTACCTTGTAGTGTTCATTCTATCGTGAAAAAAAATCACCCTTTTGAGAATTCTCAGACTTTTCTCTCATTTGGTTTCAAATTGTGTAATTTGTCAAAATTATAATGCAACTCCCTTTGGCTTTGAGAGAGAGAAAAAGAACAGGAAATAGAGGAAAGATTGTGGCATAAGAGCAAAATTATAACCTTTAGCATGGCTGCGGCGGATTTCTATTAAGGGGTTCGAACATACAAAAAGAGGGGTTCGTATTTCTTGTATCCCCCCCCCCCCCCCCAACTCCTTTAAATCTGCCTCTGCATGGCATACAGTTTCCCTTGCGAAAAGTTCATTTAAGTTCAAGAACTGTTATAGAGTGTTCTAGAACAGTTCTTAAACTTAAATGAACTTTTCCCAGGGGACCTCTTGACAGTTTAGATAGTGGCCTTGGTGTGGTTAGTAGCCCTTTCCCAAACAAGACCTGGTTTTGACGTCCCTAATAGAAAATGTTTGGGAAAACATTGAAACAAATAATAAATAGAAACTGCTAATAACCAGCAGTTTCTCCTTTTGTCTCAATATTTTTTATGCTACATTTTACACAAATTCTATCTTTGATAACTTCCATTTTGTCATTTGTGTCAATTTTTGAAGTGGATAACCCTAAAATTTTGCCTTTTGGGAAAGGGGTAGTGCCTTAGATTCTCAATCATGAGGTCCATGGTTTGATCTCTGGCTGAGGCAAAATTTTATATATGAGCCAGGATCTGGAAAAAACATCCTTTATGGGCTGGCATTTGAGAACAACCTGGATCCATACCAGCCTGTGCATGTGCACAGTCTGATCAGGATCCATGCTGTCCTCGAATAGCTTCTTTGTGATTTGTAGCAACTGTAAGAGAGCAACATCGATTCTGATCAGACTGCTCTTAGGTACAGGTTGGTCTGGAAACATGGTAGTCTGAAATGCTATAAGGGACCTTTCTCCAGATCCGAGCTCAATTATCCTTTCTGATGTTCATCGCCCACCAAAGGTGGATATTTAGAAACCTATCCTATGGATGAGCAGATTGAGGCTGGTAAAGCATGTTGTGGTAGTACTAGCAAAAGAAACAGCATGGAATCCATGAGTAGGTGATCCACTATCCACTATTTTACTGAAATAATGTAAAACCCTTCTAAAACGGCGAAAAATCAGTCGTCTAATTTAATAGCTGCTGCAGAGGACAAAATTGATATTGGTAAAGACAATATTACTTTTTTACAATCACACAAAGCTCAGAAAATATGGAGAGAAAAGGAGAAAATGCTGGTTTAATGTTTTCCCACACCTATATTAATAGGGACACCAAAACCAAGACTTGTTTGGGAAAGGGTTAAATGATGTTAAACCCCATTCAAATCAATGAACATGATGAGTAAGAATGGTGACATGTTGAGATAGATTTTTGTCGTCCATGTTAGATTTTTGTTGTCCATGTTGGGATATCTTATGTAACATGCCTTATTGAACTCCTTGTGAATCACATGTCTTGTCAGCTGTCACAGACCCAGTGAGTCATATAGCATAATTAAAGGTTATTCCGAGATTGAACCCTGTCCCAAACAACACAACTTTAGAGTAATCCACTTCAAAAACTGTCACATGACAAAATAGATGTTATGAAAGATAGGATTTGTGTAAAGTATGGGATAGAAAAAATTGAGACAAAAGGAGAAACTGCTGGTTATCAGCAGTTTCTTCTTTTGTTTCAATGTTTTCCGATGCCTTTTCTAATAGGAACATCAAAACCAGGTCTTGTTTGGGAAAGGGTTAAAGGTTATTTCTAGATTGAGACCTTTCCATTGCTATCCCTGGTATTTTTGTCTTTAAGGTAGAATACCCGTAATTTCACTAATTTTGAGATTCATTAAACATCCGGATTTTTCGAGCGGCGTCGTTACGTGAAGACTGAAGAGTTTCACCGCGAAATGCTTTAAACGTTGCCTTACTATGATGCGCAAATCTCCTTAGGGGTGGACTACCTTAAATGGAAAAAAAGTTGTCGCCACAAAGAAGTCTAAATGCCTAATATTGAACTCGGCTGTTACAATGCTGATTCATACAGCACAGTTAAAGTTTTTTCCTCGATTATTTTCTATTCTCTGATAGAGTTCCTTGAGCTTTAGTAACAAGGCATTGTACATTGTAATGTGGGGGTATTTGCTGGCTTTGTGACAGTTCTAATTTTACACAAGTCATTATGGATTTGGTAGGGCATCTGCCTCTCACTTAATAAATCGCAGGTTCGATACCCGGCGGCGGCAAATACCCTCTTTGACAATGGCCATCAATGGTTTGATACGGTTAGCCTATGTGAGTGAGCAGATGGAGACTCGGTAAGGGTGTTGTAATAGTTCTGGTATGAGAAACAACAGGAATGCTTTGTTAGGTACTGCGATATGACCATAGCAGTTGAAACTGGCGTAAAACCCCAATATTACAAACAAACATTATGGATTCAGCTCTATAAGAGCAAAGCCAGATTAAGTGGAATTATGCGAGACACTTCCATTCATTGACTGCAAATTGGAAAGTTGCGTGACCACAGTTCCACTTGCTTGATTCAATTAAAGAGACAAATCAAAACCCATTTATTGAAGTGATTGACTTGGCTAACAGAACACCATTGTGTCCTAACTGCTCTTTTGTTGTCTGTCAACTTGTGGTTTTCTCAAGAGGGCTTACATAATAATTGCTTCTCCTTGTGTTTACTGGGTCCCAAACAAGAGCTGGTTTTGACGTCCTGTATAGGATAGGCTTGAGAAAACATTGAGGCTAAAGAAGAAAATGCTGATTATCAGCATTTTCTCCCTTTGTCTTAATATTTTCTTGACTATTTTCTAACAGAGCACCATTGTGTCCTAATTGCTCTTGTTGTCTGTCAACTTGTAGTTTTCTCGAGAGGGCTTACATAATAATTGCTTCTCCTTGTGTTAACTGGGTCCCAAACAAGAGCTGGTTTTGACGTCCCTTATAGGATAGGCTTGAGAAAACATTGAGGCAAAAGAAGAAAATGCTGATTATCAGCATTTTCTCCTTTTGTCTCAATATTTTCTTGACTATTTGCTAACAGAGCACCAATTGTGTCCTAATTGCTCTTTTGTTGTCTGTCAACAGCTGGTTTTCTGTAGAGGACTTGCATATCGTTGGCTTCTCCTAGCGCTAACTGCTTGCCTTCGTTCTAGGAAATTATGAAATTGTTGGGATATTTTGGGTGTTTTCACTGGATGCAAAATATTGAGATATTTGTTCTTCGCTGCTACAAGTTTCCACCTTTCATAGAGTAAGGTATTTGAAAATCAAAGGCATTTCAGAGTCCAAGCCTGATGCTTATGAAACCTAGATAGATAAAATTTGTCTGAAGAACTTGACACAACAAAATATAAACTTGAATGGGACTTTTTGAGCTTGCTTTTGTTTTAGGGTGTGTATATATGTATGTGTGTGTGTGTGTGGGGGGGGGGGGGGTGCAACAAATAGCATAGACTGAAATTAGGCTGCTTCTATAAATTCTGAGCTGAGCCCGGATAGCTCAGTTGGTTACGTCGGAGTCTGTCAATCCAGGGGTCTCGAGTTCGAACCCCGGCTCGGCCAGTATCCATTCTGACATTTGACAAAAGTCATTTGTCTCTCACCAATGGGTGTGAATCACCTATGTGAGAGAGCAGCTGGAGGCTCAGTTTGGATATTGTGGTTGTACTGGTGTGAGAAATACCAGGAACACACGGTTAGGTGTTCCAGCCGCCGCGATATGACCATAGAAGTTGAAAACAGCGTAAAACCTCAATAAAAAAAAATCTATAAATCCTGAAAGGCTTAGAAGTATAGATAGATTCCACAGGTGAACTAGGTGCTAATGTACTTGATTGTTTTTCCACCTGTGACACACCTAACCTAGGGAATTTAAACTCTGCCAAATTCAAGGTTTAAATGAGATGTGGAATATTTATGTTATTGTTCTGTAGTTGCTCATAAAAGTACAGATACCCTTCATTATCATTGCATTGAAAGCATTGGGAGGAAAGAAGAAAATGCTGATCATCAGCATTTTCTTCTTTTCTCTCAATGGTTTCTTGACTAGAGACATTCGGGTATCATTTTGGAAAAAAGACAAAAAGGTCAAAATAAAAGTGGTTATTTTGTGTGCCCAGAAATTTGTTGACATAGAATTACAAGTTTGTTTTATCAAAATCTCACGACATTCTTGTTGATGTCAAAATGTTTATCAATTTCTTATTTCTATTTTCAGAATTTTTATTAGAAACAGATATGGATTAATTACACCCCACTTTTGAAGGTAAGATTTCTTAGTCATTTTGTATTAAAAATATTTCCTAAACCCTTCTCCAAATGACAAAAAATAAACTGCTTCAATATGAAAGCTGCTGTGGTTGACAAATTTGGTATTAATGAATATGGATTATTGTAGACTGTGGTATAGAAAATATTGATGCAAAAGGGGATTATGCTGGTTATAAGCATTTTCGTTTTTGCCTCAATGTTTTCTCAAACATTTTCTATATAGTGAAGACAAAAGCAGGTCTTGTTAGGGAAGGGTTTAATCAACTTTTTAATCACTAATGGAAATACATTTAGATGGCTAAAACCTTTTCCCGCACAAGATTTGGTTTTTACATCTCTATCAGAGATGGCTTTTGAAAGCATTGAGGGAAAAGAAGAAAATGTTGATGATAAGCATTTTCTTCTTTTTCCTCAATGCCTTTCATGCTTTGTTCTTCAAATATGTGCCATCTGCCACACCCTTGAATTTGGACTACCCCAAAATTGTGTTGCCTCCATTTCCCACAATGATTTCTTTCCATAAACTTAAAATTGTCGTCTGCAACATCACTGAATATGAACCAGTCAAACATTTTGTGGTCTGGTAATGGATTAAGTTAAAACTGTTGTAACTACTTTTGAAATTCATATCTACTTACAATAGTGTTGCTATAACTGCTTAACTCCTTTTGACTCCCCACAAGAGAATAGCTTTGGAAAACATTGTGGAAAATGAAGAAATTGCTTGTGAAGAGCAATTTCTTCATTTCCCACAATATTTTCTTGACAAAAAATGTAAAGAATAATTCAGTTTTATTTGTCGTCTGCAACATCTTTGAATTTGGGGGAGTCTAAAATTTTGTCGTTTGGTAATGGATTTATTAAAGATTTGGCCAACATCCTGGACAGTCGACCAGTCATTGAAATAAAATGATTTCTTGCTTCATTTGTCATTCTTCCTTTAACCCTTTTCCAAACGGCAAAATTTTAGCATGATCCACTTCAAAAACCATCACGATTGACAAAATGGAAGTTAATCAAAGATAGAATTTGTGTAAAACATGGCATGGAAAATATTGAGACAAAAGGAGAAACTGCTGGTTATCTGCAGTTTCTTCTTTTGTTTCAATGTTTTCCCAAGCCTTTTATAATAGGGACGTCAAAACCAGGTCTTGTTTGGGAAAAGGTAAAAGTTGTCTACCCATGACATGGCTATTTTCAGATTCACAAGATGTTAGAATTTTTCTGCTGTACAAGAAACTGCTACACCCATTTTAGGCAAACCAAGAACAGTGTTGATTAAAGATTTAATGAAAAACATAAGATATATGAATAATTGATGTATGAAACATAATGGATAAAAATGAGATACTGCTCATGAGAGCTGTTGGGGCTTAACACTTTACGAAACAAAACTTGAGTACTATACCCACCATGTCAGAGCATTCTTTCGGGAACGTTGTTTGAAAGGACTTTGTTTGAGTGTCTCTCTTTTCTCTCATTGTTTTCAGAAGCTTTCTCCATCAAGTGCATGGAAATTAGGACTTGTATGGTGTATGGGGAAAGAATAACTTTTCATTAATGATCTCTAAAAATAAACAATAGATAATATTAAATATAAATGAAAAAGATGATGATGTGAAATCACTGGAGCTTTGCCATAAAAAAAGACTAGCTCATTTATCATCAGAAGGACCTTGAGCAAGAAGGAGGGGTGTGAAAATTAGACACCATTGTTTCATGTTACAAATTTATCCATCACCAGATTGCAAAATTTGTGACTGCTCTAAATTCAAAGATGTTGCAGAGGACATTTCCAAGTGAATGAAATTTGACATGTATTGGTCTTCTGGTGTAGAAAACATTGTTGGAAATGAAGAAATTGCTTGTCACAAGCAATTCCTTCATTTTACACGATGTTTTCCTAAGGCTTTGTCTTGTGGAGTGTCATTGACACATTTAGATGCAGATAATAGAAAAGTCTTATGAAAAATCTTGGCTGTCTAACAGCTGTTAAATGTGACTTATGAAATTTTGCAGTTCGAGAAAGTCTTAAAAATGTGGATAAGTTGCTAAGAAGCTGGGACATTGAAGTTTGCATATTGAAGTTTGTTTATTGTGTCTGGGGACAGATTTTATGTGATGGTGAATTATTCATGTGTCCATGTCTGTCCTTATATGTCTGTCTTTATAAAAACCTGTACATACAGTTTCATTGACACTCCAGTTTTTATGTTGCATTATTCGAGCAGTCCTCTTGTTGCATTAACCTTTTCCCCAAAAATACCCGGGTTCAGTTGTTATGTGATGGACTTTAAACAGTACATTTGGTTGCTGCCTCGATCCCCTGCCTCTCCAGTCTTTCAGATGAGACTTTAAACAGAGGTCCGTCCCTGTCGCCATATGAACTTAACTGTTGACTGGGACGTTAAACTCCACACACTCAAATCCCCGATGAGAACTGGTTTTGACGTCCCTGATAGAAAATATATGGGAAATCATTGAGGCAGAAGAAGAAAATGCGGATAATCAGGATTTTCTCCTTTTGCCTCAATATTTTGTTGACTATATTACTATATTTGTACACAAATCCAATCTGTATCAACACCAAACATAGAAGCTTTTGAATTGGAGGACTCTTAATTTTTGACTTTGACGTCTTAAAAAGATTAAGAATCTTTCAAATCCGACATTGCGTTGAGTGTTGTATGCTTGAAATATAATACACCTCCTACTGTTAAATGGATGACGTAAATTGAATCATATAACATACTATTACTATCATACAAATTGACCCCAACCAGTCTTGTAATTCTATAGAAACGTCTTTAACCCTTTCCCTGACAAACAAGCTGGAATAGCTTTATTGGTACTGTCTGAGTCTGTCAATCCAGGGGTTGTGAGTTTAACCCCGGCTTGGCCAATATCCTATTCCTGTCTGAAATTTGATAAATCATATCTCACCAATGGATGTAAATCATCTATGTGAGAGAGAAGCTGGAGGCTTGGATTTGATATTATGGTAATACTAGCGATAGAATGCCAGGAATTCAAGGTTAGGTGCTGCTGATGCTGTGATATGACTAGCAATTTCTCCTTTTTGCTTCTATGATTTCTATGACCAATCCCCCCCCCCCCCTCTTCCCTGGGAGAAATACCTCGATCCGCGTGTGATTTCTTATAATGCTTTTATTCATACAAATCATTTCTTTATCAACATACATTGTTGGCTTTGGAGCAGTTTTCAAATGGGATCAGTCAAAAATATTACTGTTCACTTGAAATTGTTTTCTGCAATGTCTTTGAATTTGGACCACTATGAAAAATTTCTGTCTGGTAATGGGTTATATGAAAATGTCAGGGGCTCATTGATTTGGTTGTCTTTGTATGTCCGTCTTTCCGAGCATCCTTCTATGACGGGTTAGTATTAAGTCTGAAATATCTAGGGCCTGTTGTTAATGGTCTTTAGACCAAGCTGTTTGGACCTAGTTGGACAAAAAATCATAATTGGGAATTTGTTGTACAATGGTTGATATTAACCTCCTTCTATTGTCCCTTTTACAGACTAATCCCCTTAATTTGACCAGGAAATCTACTTTCAGTGTTATAATTACGTCACCCAGACACTTTTTATTTCACTGCTTTTCAACGAAAACCTGGTAACTGCAGCTTAAAACAAGCTGCAGTTAAGAGGTTTTCGAAGAAAAGCGACAATTTGTAATTGGGTTAGTAGAATTTGGCCGCTTTGATCCATTTTGAATCAAGTTTGAGACAAATTGATTATTATAGATCTTGAGAAATGACCTGGCAGAACATGCATCTCCAGCTATTAGCTTCTGGTGCTCAGATGGTCATTTATCAGGTCCTATACCACAAAATGTTTTCATGACATTTCTTTGCCTTGAATAAAAGGACCAGATGTTCATTGCTTTGGTTTCTGTCTGTATGTATGTTTGTATGTATGTCCCTTTCCTTCAGTGTTTCTCAAAGCTAGCTGCAGCCATACTGCAGTTTGTAGCACATCATGAGGTCATAGGGTTGATCCCTGACCACTGTTTATATCGTCGTTGTAAATGCAAAACCTCGTATCTCGGTTTTGGAAAATTTTAAAGGGGAGGGAAAAAAGTGTAGTAACCTTTCCCAAACTAAAATGTCTTACTTGAAGTTTGAGCATATTGTTCACAAATAATGTGTCAATAATACTGATCAGTCAAAATATCTCAAAACCTGCGAGAATCGTCCACACAGGGCACACAAGTTTGTACTTTGAAAATCGCTCCAATTGACATACGAGGTTTTGCATTTACACCGACGATATCCTTTCTGAGGCTTGTCTCCCAACAATATTCAGCCATGGCTAATATCTTTTCTGACATACATAATAAATTTGAATGTAGGACGTTTTGGCCACCGACGTTTTGGCCAGGACATTTTGGCCAGGACGTTTTGGCCACGGACGTTTTGGCCACAAAATATTTCAAGATAGGACCTTTTGGCCAAATATAAATTAAATTGAAATATTAATAATTGAGACAATTTATTCTTATTTTTTTCTTCATAATGAACTTATGTCAACTTTCAAAAGTGCAATTACAATATTATGAGGTTATTTAACATGTCTTTGTACAATACCGAATTCTATTGGATGAATACTTTGCAGAACGAGGCTATATTTGGACGAGCCGATAGGCGAGTCTAAATATAGACTTGTTCTGCAAAGTATGAATCCAATAGAATTCGGTATTGTACAAAGACATGTTAAATGACCTCTTTATTTCACATCATTTTTTTTCACACAAAACATGACAAAGATTAATTTTGTATAAAATTAAGATCTAGACCTAATTACTTTAAAATAGAATTCCAACGTGAATTAAAAAAGGAAGAAAAACAACCTATAGAACCAGTCGGCATGACGTCATAGCCTCACTTCCATTTTTTCATCGAGGGTACTTCCTCGGTCTTTATCGTTACGGGATACCAACTTTGAGGCAGAATATTTCAAAAATCCATCGTTAAAATTCATAAACAAAACTCTTTCTTTAAAGAATGTGATATAAACTTTCTAACTACCAACGCATTTTTAATAATCAGGCGTAGTCATCGAGATATTAATGCTGAAAGTTGGTAATGCTTCAACGAAAAAGACCGAAGCTTTCACCTCCACCGAATGAGCGCGGGTCCGCTGACGACGTTTTTGATTGGCTGAAAGGATTGTGCCGACCGTATCAATAGGCCTATGTCATGAAAAAAATGTAGGCTACATGTACATTTCTAACACTGTGAAATATACATGGCATCTGGCATTAAATCTATATTGATCGGTTTATGTTTGTTTCAAAAGATTGAATAGACCGTCAACTCTGTAAAATAACTGTTTGTAAAATATTATGTATAATGGGCCGGTGGCCTTTATGTATTTTCTGAATAAACTGTAAACTGTAAACTCATATAATAGTGTGAAATGTACATTAACTTTGTCATATAAACTATCTATCATGTCATGCGTAAATCAACAATGAAAACATTGACAGAAAAGGAGAAATTGCTGATAAACGGCAAATCTCCTTTTCTCTTAGAACTTTTTTGTCAAGCCTTTTAATGGATATCAAATCCAGGTCTTGTTTGGGAAAGGGTTTTTTGAAATGAAAATAATCTCTTTCGTGATGTTTAAAATCATTTTCTCCTTTTGCCTTAATGTTTTGCCAAGAGTTTATTTTTTAATCACAGAATATTCAAGGATTTTATGCTAAAATTAGACTTGGTTTGCGGCTTTGTTTTGATACACCGTCGGTGTTGTTGTAATATCTCGTAATTACGGCTTTATCCAAGCCATAGTTACGAGATTCTATAACAACACACACGATACTATTGTTTGTCCGAAATTACGTCACGGATAACTGGATAAAATCTATCCCTATTAGATTTAGCTTTTGCCTAGGACAGTGTTTTCAAAATAGCATGTTGAAACAATCATTCAACTTTTATAACTTGATTCTTGTCCGGAGCATAACTCAAAAAGTATGTAAGGTACAATCATGAAACTTTACAGGTGAATAGATCTCATTATGGAGAGGTGCAGTGCACAAGAACCGCAACTCTGCTGATCAAATTTTTTGAGTTATTGCCCTTTGTTGATTTTCAAACTTGATTCTTGTCCGGAGCATAACTCAAAAAGTATGTAAGGTACAATCATGAAACTTTACAGGTGGATAGATCTCATTATGGAGAGGTGCAGTGCACAAGAACCGTAACTCTGCCAATCAAATTTTTTGAGTTATTGCCCTTTGTTGATTTTCAAACTTGATTCTTGTCCGGAGCATAACTCAAAAACTATGTAAGGTAAAATCATGAAACTTTACAGGTGAATAGATCTCATTATGGAGAGGTGCAGTGCACAAGAACCGTAACTCTGCCGATCATATTTTTTGAGTTATTGCCCTTTGTTGATTTTCAAATTTGATTATTGTCCGGAGCATAACTCAAAAAGTATGTAAGGCAGAATCATGAAACTTTACAGGTGGATAGATCTCATTATGGAGAGGTGCAGTGCACAAGAACCGTAACTCTGCCGATCAAATTTTTCTGAGTTATTGCCCTTTGTTGATTTTATAATTTGATTCTTGTCCAGAGCACAGCTCAAAAAATATGTAAGGTAGAATCATGAAACTTTACAGGTGAATAGCTTTCATTATGGAGAGGTGCAGTGCACAAGAACCGTAACTCTGCCAATCAAATTCTTGGAGTTATTGCCCTTTGTTGATTTTTACACTTAATTCTTAACCTTGCCTATATCTCGTTTCCTTTTACACATACAGCCTTGAGATCTCACACATAGATATCTCCTATCAACATGATTCACATTTAACCATGATCTTTGACCTTGTGACCTTGACCTTGGAGTTTGACCTACTTTAAAAAAAATTAAACCCGGCATATACCTCATGACTTTTTACAAATACAACCTTGATATTTCACACATGGACACATCTTACCAAGATCTTTCACATTTTACCATGACCTTGGACTTTGTGACCTTGACCTTGGGGTTTGACCTACTTTTAAAAAACTTTAACCTGGCCGATATATCATGTCCTTTTACACATACAGCCTTGATATTTGACACATGGAAACCTCCGACCAAGACCTATCACATACGACTATGACCTTAGACCATGTGGCCTTGACCTTGGAGTTTGACCTACTTTTAAAAAAAATTAAACTGGGCCTATATCTTATGTGCTATTACACATACAGTCTTGGTATTTCACACATGGACACATCTTACCAAGACCTTTCACATTTGAACATGAACTTGGACCTTGTGACCTTGACCTTTGACTTTGACCTACTTTAAAAAAAACTTTAACCTAGCCGATATATCAATTCCTTTTACACATACAGCCTTGATATTTGACACATGGACACCTCTGACCAAGACCTTTCACATTTGACCATGACCTTGGACCTTGTGACCTTGACCTTGGTGTTTGACCTACTTTAATAATACATTAACCTGACCTATTTTTCATGTCATTTTACATATACAGCCTTGATATTTCACACATGGTCACTTCCAACCATGATATTTCACTTTTGACCATGACCTTGGACCTTGACCTTGGAGTTTGACCTACTTTTAAAAAAACTTAAACTAGGCCTATATCTCATGTCCTGTTGCCTATACAGTCTCAATATTTTACACATGGACACCTCCTACCAAGACCTTTCACATTTGACCATGACCTTGGCCTGTGTGACCTTGACCTTTGATTTTTACATACTTTAAGAAATCTTTAACCTAGCCTTTATCTTATGTCCTATTACACCTACAGCCTTGATATTTCACACATAGACACCTCCTACCAAAACCTTTCACATTTGACCATGACCTTGAATATTGCAACCTTGACCTACTTTTAAAAAGACTGAAACCAGACATATATATCATGTCCTTTTACACCTACAGCCTTGATATTTCACACATAGACACCTCCTACCAAGACCTTTCATATTTGACCATGACCTTGGACCTTGTTAACTTGACCTTGGACTTTGACCTACATCAAATGTAGGCCCTTGAGGGGGCATATATGTTTTACAAACATCTCTTGTTTAAATTTGATTGGTACAATTTCTTTTTTCCTATATTTTTTATTTGGCCAAAAGGTCCTACCTTGTAAAATTTTGTGGCCAAAACGTCCGTGGCCAAAACGTCCTGGCCAAAACGTCCTGGCCAAAACGTCCGTGGCCAAAACGTCCGTCCACCAATAAATTTTGCCTCCCACCAGTGGGTGGATAATCATAAACCTATGAGGAAGAGCAGCTGGAGGCTCAGTAAGGATATTGTCTTATTACTGGTATGAGAAACAACAGGAATCCATGGTTAGTTGCTCCAGTCCCTGCAATACTTATGACTTAAGTACTGTGAAAAGAGGTTACGTTAAACATTCAAACAAACAAAATTTCCCAAACCTTTCTCACCTTTGACTGTCAAACATGTCAATGTTTTTGGAAAGGGTCTAACCCTTTTCCAAACCATAAAATTACAAGCAGGTCCAGTTTGAAAGAAGATGCTGGGGACAAAATTATTGATACCAAAAGTGGGAAGTATGTCTACTTCAGCATGGAAAGCAATGAGAGAAAAGGAGAAAATGCTGATGGTCAGCATTTTCTTCTTTTCTCTCATTGCTTCCAATGCATTAACTTTTTAAAGGTTGACTAAACCCGATCTTGTTTGGGAAAGGGAAAAAGACTAAAAAATGCACCTAACTGTCAACAAAGTGATGTTGATTTGTTTATACCCCGAGGAGCAATTTAATGAATGATTGAAAATGGCGTGTCTCATTTGAGCTCTTAACTTGTATTTAAACTTATAATTCAGTATATTTAAAAGGTTGCTGTCACTCAAAAACTACTGGTTTTCGTTTTCCTTGATATATTTTTGGATTTTGGAAGGGGAAATAATTTAAGGTAAAAGATTTTAAATAGCAATTATATTCATCTTACATGTCTTGCATTAACTCTAGTCTTGATAATTGATGTGGTATTGAAAATGATTAGAAATTAAATTGGTATAAGGTGATAGTACAAGGAAATATTGATGCAAAAGGAGAAAATGCTGATTATCAGCATTTCTTATTTTGCATCAATGTTTTCCCAAGCTATTTAAGAAGGGACATCAAAACCATGTTTTGTTTGGGAAAGGGTTAAATCATAGAATTTTAATTTTTTATTTACATGCTATTTTTGAAAGTGATCCAAATTTAGCATTACCACAAGGTTTAAAATTTGCATATTATGAAATACTTGAATTACTTATTCAAATTTAACTAAAATTGTTTTGTGAAAGATTGCCATGGTTATCAGATAAAGGTTTAAGATTTATTTAGAGATACTCTACATTTAGTAAATTTTGGAAAATTCAAACAACAACGAAATATGACGTTATTATGGCTGCTTATCTTTATCGTAATGGCTTATGTAGCTTTTTACAATGACAAGATAAATTATGCTTAGTCTCAAGATGTTGAAAACATTGACAATAAAGGAAATATTGCACAAAATGTTCCATGAATTCCATTTTGAAAAATTGTAAATGAGGGCGTTATTGTGCAAAAACTCCATATCTTACAGGATAGAAAATATTGAGAGAAATTAAGAAATTTTTTCATGAAATCAGTATCTTCTGTTTACTCAATGCTTGTCATCCTTGTATAAGATGGCCAAAGCAAGGTCAAAATGAGATGTTAATGTTTGAGAAAGGGTTAGGTAAATAATACTAGTATTACCATGGAAACTGAGTATTGTTGATGCTGATTAGTAATGATCAACTAACACATATACACTGTACTAACAACTAGGAAGTGAATTAACCCTTTACCAAACAACATAAATTAACCCATTCCCACACATTGACGGTTTTTGAGGTCCCTCAATGAGGGGAAGACAGACATAGAACATGCATAGAAAATATAAGCGCAAAAGGAGAAAATGCTGGTCTAAAAAAAATTGTTGGAAAGGGTTAACCCTTTCCCAAACGACAAATTTTTGGAGTGGTCCTATTCAAAAGCTGCTGCAGATGACAATATTGGTGTTGTTAAAGATAGAATTTGTGTAAAAAATAGCTAAGAAAACATTGAGACAAGTGGAAAAACTGCTGGTTATCAGCAGTTTCTTCTTTTGTCTCAATGTTTCCCCAAGCATTTTCTATTAGGGACGTCAAAACCAGGTCTTGATTTGGAAAAGATTAACAAGCTGCTTATGTATTGGTATTGGTAGAATTGTTGATTCCAGCTAATTGCAATGCCAATTAACTCTTACATACAAGACCTGGTTTTGACGTCTATTGTAGAAATAGTTTAGAAAACATAGTTTAGAAAACATCCAGAGAATAGAAAAAAAATGCTGATAATCAAGTATTTAATTCTCATGTTCCCTCAATATCTACTCTGCTGTAACATTCACAAATTTTGTATCCTGTCAATTTCATCTGCAGCAGCCTTCATGTATGTTTGACTAAGAGTTTGTTGCTACTGAAAGGGTTAATGGCAATTATTCAACACTTTCTTTGCTAATGACATGAATTTGTGATCATCAGGAATTTTTATGTTCTTTGCTATGAAGCAAGCCAAGCCCTAATAGTTGTTAACATTGGAATCGTGCACTTGTCTTTCATCAATGAGTGAATCGTCTATCAGATCTGAGAGAGTAGCTGGAGGCTCTTTTTGGATAATGTGGTAGTACTCACTGGTGGTGAACTAAAAAATTTTTCGCTACAACAAGGTATATATATTTTGCGTTTAAATGTGAGTTTATAGGTTTTTTTTCGAATGACAATGAACTTGTTCTAAAAACAGTCCAGGTTTATCGTTTTGTATTGACAAACTGTCGGTGTTGTTATAAAATCGCAAAACTACGGCTTCGATAAAGCAGTAGTTACGATATTTTATAACAACACCGACGGAATGCATTGATCGAGAAAAAATGTCCCTCACTTTGGCCAAGTTCCCCACCAGTGGTACTGGCAAGAGAAATACCCACATCAATTTCTGTTGCCAGGGATGACACCAAAAATACATGAAGTTTTGGGCGTCTAATGATGGATGGAGTACCTAAAGTTTGGTTGATATAATTTGGTTTCGTACCAAAGAATAATTTTGTGTTCTGAACTATTCTTGACACTGTTTGACCTTGGGTTCTAAAATTGTAGTATGTTGTCAATGACCAAAGGAGGTGGGGTTAGTTGACAAATTTAGGTAAGGAGGTTATCCTGTCAGTCATTTTGCCCTCCATGTGACAGAAGCTGGTGTTGGTTGAGACATGTCACTCTGGGTCAGCTGTCTCCATTTTCAACACTTTCTCTTACTAGACATGTCGCTCTATAATTACCAAAAAATCCCCTGTGGAAAAAGTTCAAGAACTCATTTCTAGTTCTAGAATTGTTCTAGAACATTCTAGAATGTTAAATGGCACTTCTATAACTGTTCTAGAACAGTTCTAGAACTGCCATTTAACATTCTAGAACAATTCTTGAACTTATATGAACTTTTCGCAGGGGCTATCTCATAGTAGCCATGACTGATTAGCAGTACTGGAAGGATGTAGCACTGGTAAAGAAGATTTTGCTAATTTCCATGGAAGCTTGTCACAAAACTTTTTGCCCTCCATGTGACAGAAGCTGGTGTTGGTTGAGACATGTCACTCAGGGTCGGCTGTCTCCATTTTCAACACTTTCTTAAACTAGACATGTCGATCACCAAAAAATCCCCTGCGAAAAAAGTTCAAGAACGCATTTCTAGTTCTATAATTGTTCTAGAATGTTAAATGGCACTTCTAGAACTGTTCTAGAACAGTTCTAGAACTGCCATTTAACATTCTAGAACAATTCTTGAACTTCAATGAACTTTTCGCAGGGGCTATTACATAGTAGGCATGACCGATAAGCAGTACTGGAAGAGTGTTACACTGGTAAGGAAGATTTTGCTAATTTCCATGGAAGCTTGTCACAAAACTTTTTGCCCTCCATGTGACAGAAGCTGGTGTTGGTTGAGACATGTCACTCAGGGTCGGCTGTCTCCATTTTCAACACTTTCTTAAACTAGACATGTCGATCACCAAAAAATCCCCTGCGAAAAAAGTTCAAGAACGCATTTCTAGTTCTATAATTGTTCTAGAATGTTAAATGGCACTTCTAGAACTGTTCTAGAACAGTTCTAGAACTGCCATTTAACATTCTAGAACAATTCTTGAACTTCAATGAACTTTTCGCAGGGGCTATTACATAGTAGGCATGACCGATAAGCAGTACTGGAAGAGTGTTACACTGGTAAGGAAGATTTTGCTCATTTCCATGGAAGCTTGTCACAAAACTTTTTGCCCTCCATGTGACAGATGTTGGTGTGGGCTGAGACCTGTCACTGGGGCGGCTGTCCTCATGTTCAACTCTTTCTCAAACTAGACATGTTGATCACCAAAAAATCCCCTGCGGAAAAAGTTCAAGAACGCATTTCTAGTTCTAGAATTGTTCCAGAACATTCTAGAATGTTAAATGGCACTTCTAGAACTGTTCTAGAACAGTTCTAGAACTGCCATTTAACATTCTGGAACATTCTAGAACAATTCTTGAACTTCAATGAACTTTTCGCAGGGGCTATCTCATAGTAGTCATGACCGATAAGCAGTACTGGAAGAGTGTAGCACTGGTAGGGAAGATTTAGCTCATTTCCATGGAAGCTTGTCGCAAAACTTGATAAAATTCCAAGGTCAAAGTCAAGAGGTCAAATAATAAGGTCCCATGTAAAAGGTTTTCGCAGGAGGAATCAATGGGGTCTATCTGTAAGAATGCATCAGATAGAGAACGGTTGAATTTTGTTTTAAGTAGGGCAAGATCAAAGCCATAAAGTCAGAGGTTATGATCCCATATAAGAAGGCCTTGGCATGATGTTTTCATGGGTGAAATATCAAGGCTCTTTCAGTCCATAAGAACAAGACCAGGTTAAAGTTTCCACAACCTGCTCGACAATGCTAACTTTATCTACACCGACGCAGACGACACTATGGCTTTGACATTTATTAGATGGACGTTACAAGTCCTGGCTCGGCTCGTTAAAAAAACAATTCACCTATTCTTGACAGCTCAGCAATTTTTCTCCCAAGCATTAATTCATAAATATACATAACTTATACATGTAACAGTCTGAGTGAATAAGGTTGTCAGATTTTGAAGTTTTGACGAGCCTTGCAAAAATAATTGTATACGTAAAAAGACATATTCATGATCTGATGAGCTAGCTTAATTTGATTACAGATATGCTGTGTTATAATTATCCCTTTCCCAAACAAGACCTGGTTTCGACGTCCCTAATAGAAAAGGCTTGGGAAAACATTGAAACAAAAGAAGAAACTGCTGATAACCAGCAGTTTCTCCTTTTGTCTCAATATTTTCTGTGCCATATTTTTCAAAAATCCTTTCTTTAATTATATCCATCTGGTCTTTTGTGGCAGTTTTTTAAGTGGATCACCCTAAAATTTTGCCGTTTGGGAAAGGGTTAACCTGTACTTGTGTCATGTCAGGTCAAAACTAGACATATTTAACGCTTTTCCAAACATCAACATTTTAGGGTGTTTCTATATGAAAGCTGTTGTAGACAACAAAATAGATGTTAATGAGGGTACATTTTGTGAATAAGATAGCAAAGAAAATATTGAGGCAAAAGGAGAAACTGCTGGTTATCAGCAGTTTCTTCTTTTGTTTCAATGTTTTCCCAAGCCTTTTCTAATAGGGACGTCAAAACCAGGTCTTGTTTGGGAAAGGGTTAATATTCTTGGTTACATTCGAAAATGTGTAACTACAGCTTAGTCAATCTGTAGTTACAGGATTTTAGAATGTATCCAACAACATGCAGAAAATATTGACCTGGTCAGTCTGTCCTGAGTGCATGCCGAGTGCTCACGATGTCAACTTGTGTGGGGTTGATCTTCTTGATGATCTTTTGGTATCCTCTGCAGGTAGATACATCCTAGCTGCGATATCGTAGCCACAAACTTGATGATGGGTATTGGAACAAAATTCAAAAAGGTTTCCGTTACATTATTGCAACTGGGTACATCTAGATTCTGATTTTAGTAGAATTGGATTTAAAAGGATTTTTCTTAAGGCCTAGTCACATATACAAATGCGTGTCCACATCATGGCCAGGGTTCGACATTAAGGCACGTCCGAACGACCTAGTCTAGTAAATTGTCCGTTCGGGCTAGTTAAATCCACGTCGAGCTTGCCCGAGTGGTCTAGTGAAAAAATCTTGATGATGAAAATACTATTCAAATAAATTTTCAATTCAAAGCTTGCCTGGTCACAATTGACGATAGTTCATGTCCATTGAAGTCGCGAGAAATCAGTTTCTTTTTTCAAAAACTCGGCGAGAACGGTAGTGAAAGTAGAATTTTGATAAACAGGAAATCTAGTAGACAACAGACATGCGCAGTCGCGATTGAAAGCGAAACTAGACTAGAACACGGTGGGGATTGTGCATGATGGGATGGATAACGAATTTAGAGTATACGGACAAATTTTGCCTCGCTTCAGGTAAGAAATTGTGCAATAATTTTCTTATTTCTGCTCCAATTTTCAAGCGGTTTGTTGCATGTACCCCGCATTAGTGAGCTCTTTCCTCGGATATATGACTTGTTTGTAGAATCTTTGTACTTTGTCCAAAAATTGATCCCAACCGACCAGAAAAACGACAAAAAATTCAGGACCCTTTTCTAGTCGGTTGGGATTGGTTTTTGAGAAAAGTACAGGGAAGTTCCAGATACATAATACATCTGAGAAAAGGGCTCAGTAAGACGGAGTACATGCAACAAACCGCATGAAAATTGACGCAGAAATAAGAAAGTTATTGCACAAATTCTTACCTGAAGCGTGGTTAATTTGGCCGTAGTCGTTACCATTTCGCTTTCTGGTCGGTTGGGACAATATTTCGGAAAAAGTATCATGAGTTATCTAATATGTCATACATCCGATGAAAGAGCTCGATAAGGCGGGGTACATGCAGCAAACCGCTTGAAAATTGATACAGAAATAACGGAGTTATTGCAAAATATCTTACCTGAAGCGAGGCGAGTTGGCATCAAATTTTGTGCAAAAAATAGACTGAGTTAAACCGGTATGTTTTGATAAACCGTCGGTGTTGTTATAACATCTCGTAACTACGGTTTGATTCAAGCCGTAGTTACGAGATTTTATAACAAGACCAACGAAATACTATTTATTTGTCCGAAATTACGTCTCGGTTTACTTGATAAAATTGTTCCCTATTGTCGGTAGTCGTTATCCATCCCATCATGCACAATCCCCACCGTGAGAAGGCTTAGAGTTGGTATTTCATTTATGCCTGTCCGATTTTGGCCCGATTTTAGACTCAATGTACGTGTTTTGACCGTGAATTAAAATTTGCCACCCGGTTTGCCGATTTATTTAGCGTTCTAGCTTACAGATCGGTGCAATCGCGCGTGGACAGAACTAGGTCAAATCACTCGTCTCTTTCGGCCGTGTCCGTAAATCACCGAACGATAGCTCGGAGACTTCGGAGATCACCCGAGAATTGACGGCTGAATAAAATTGATAGTCGCTAAAAGAAAAGAAAATGTGATTGATTCTCGCAAATTTTTCTTTATACGGTAAGAAATAGCTTGCTCTTTGTATCTACGGTCCGACCTAGTTACGTTGTCCTCCTTTTCGTAAAAAATAAAATTGGTACGACAACCGAAAACGCGTCTCATTTTTGTTTACATTATCAATGTAAGCAGACGACACGCCGAAATGTCAAACCTTTATAAATTCGGGTTCACAACAAATCGTCAAAATAGTGACCAGCAGTCAGAAGATAACAAGAGGCCAAACAAAGATGAATCAAAGTAAAATTATGAAAAACCCAAAAGAAAGAGGTCGTTTTATCTATACTAGAATCATATTTTCAAAACAAATACTGACTTGTGATTCACAATAAGTGCATCCACTGCTTACATCACTTTAATTTCAATGCAATTTTGTCCATTTGTAGAGTTTCAATAATCACAGTCTATTTCACAATGTACAGTATGTAGATCTATTATAAAATAATCATGCATTCTTTATTTTGTACTCGTCTTCACAGTTGGTCTAAATAACAACAGATAGATCTAGATCTAGTTTTCAATTATAATGTGTTTTTGGTTATTATTGTTTTGGTCTAGTAGACTTCACTGGCGGTCTAGTAAAAATTATGAGCAACTAGACCACTGGTCTAGTGATAAAAAAAGTTAATGTCGAACCCTGCATGGCCAGAGCAAAAATGGCTTGTTGTACAGCATATCTTTGGACGTGATGTGGACATGATACGAATGCAGAACCGTGTGTGACCAGCCCGTTAAATTATGACTTGAGCAACAAATAACCGATTCTTGGTATTAGTACTGTCACAGCATCCTTTCCAAGCTTCCAGCTGCACATAGCACTTAGCTCTACAATTTTTCAAAGAATATTCACCATAAATTCGGATAGAACAAAACTAAGTCTTGTTTGTGCATTAATGATAAGTTGTTTCAATCAGGCCAACTTTTACATGGGGCAGTACATTTTGGTCACCTAAGTTACAAAGTATGTAATGCAAACTATGAAGCCCTTTGGCAATTGAATGTATAAGTGTATGTATGGAGAATTGATAAGTTGTCCCTTTCCAAAGCAAAACATAGATTTCATGACCCTAAGAGGTACAGCTCAGGAAAACATGCAAGAAGAAAAAGAAGGAAAAAAAAAAAGAAAATGCTGATGACCAGTGTTTTCTTCTTTTCCCTTATTGTATCCTTCCCTATTTGATAAAATGTTCACCTTATTGTTGGCTATAATTTTGTTGTCAGAATCACCCATGAATTTGGACCACCTTAAAAGTTTGTTCGAGAAAGATATCGATAACAAGATGATCATCCATCAAACTTTCTATATTCATTTGGATGATTTTAACACAATCCGAAACAGCAATATTGTAGGGTGATCTAACTTGTAGGCTAATGCATTGAACGCATTGAAATAAAAAAAATAAGGGTATTTGTGTACAATATGTCACAAAAAATATTGAGGCAAAAGGAGAAAATGCTGATAAGCAGCATTTTCTCCTTTGGCTTCAATGCTTTCCAAAGCCTTTTGTTACATGGACATCAATACTTGGTCTTGTTTGGGAAAGGGTTAAGCTTCTGAAGAAGGCATTTTGTTTGCTGAAAAAAGTTATGTACTATACTAAAAATACTAAAAAATACCATGACCTCAGTTTGACCTTATTGATTGGTTTTAAGTTCTGTAATTAACCCAATTTGTAGCTTAAGGATGGATGCTGAGTTTATTCTCCTAATATGTAACATAGGGACGTCACCAGAAAAATCTCCCTTTCCTATTGAATGCACAAATATCACAATTTTAGACTGATGCAAGTACTGTTGCTAGATGTTATTGCATCTGACTCTCAATCATGGGGTTGCAATTTTGATCCCAGGCTGCAGCGAATATTCTTTCTGTGGCATTTGTGTACAACCAATGGGTAGATTATTGTAAACCTTGTAAGTTGGATGAGCTGATGGAGGTTCGGAAAGGATGTTGTGGTAGTAAGTAGTTCTGGTAAGACAAACAACCACAATCCAATGTTGGGTGCTCCAGTTGCCATGATAAGACTGAAATACTGTTTGAAATGGCATTTGAAACTCCATTTAACTAAAAAAAATGCTGACAATGAATATTCCTTTCTTTTCTCTTGGGGTTTTCTATTTGACAACCCTATTGGGTTGTTAACAGGTCTGGTAATGGGAAGGTGCCATTTTAGTAGCAGTTCTGAATTTTTGATTGCAGTCATCAATTTTTAATGTAGGTTAGTCACCTATTTTCAAGGTCAATTCCCTAGTGCAGTTACTGAAATTGATTAACTCTTTCCCAAACAAGACTTTGTTTTGATGTCCTTATTAGAAACGTCTTGCGAAAACATTGAGGTGACGTAAGAAAATGCTGGTAATCTTAGTAGTTACCAACTCAAACTCAGTTTATAACAAGTATAGCTCATGATAAATGACATGACAGAGCATCTCTAGCAATTAGCTAGAGCTGCTCTGCCAGGTCATTTATTGTGAGATATACTTATACAAGGAGCATCATTTGTATCCCTAACTGCTCATGTTGGTGCAGTTTTCATTGCAGTTATGAATTATTAATGAATGACAGTCACCTATTTCAAGGTCAATTCCCATGGGCTATTACACATGGACTGATTAATTCCATTGGGTAATACATTTTACTTAACACTTAACCATTTCCCAAATGGTGCATTTGAAAAATACCATATTTGAAAATATTTAACGAAAATATTTAGGGAAAAGGAGAATTCTAGGGATCAAAACCTAGCCCTGGTTTCTCAAATAAACTTAAAGAGTACATACTCATGAGTACATGCTCAACTTCAATGGATTACTCTCCAACGTTGAAGGATATTCAATTGAAGTTCATGTGGATTTCGTGTGATTTTAGTACGGTGCTCAGATTTAAATCTGAGAACATACTTAAGTATTTTAGAGAAACCGGGGCCAGGTCTTGTGTAGGAAAGGTTTTATCTGTTGTGCTCAGATTGATTATGGTCATGTTAACTGGAAGATCTTTAAAACACTATGCCAGAAAATGATAATTTTCTTCATGTCAATTTTCAGTCATAATCCTAAAAAAAATAGGGATTCTTTTGGAGTGAGAATGTTGTCTATTACATTTTGCACATAAAAAAAAAATCAGTCTCTATTTGATGAAGGGTAAACAGAAGGGATAAGGGTGTTAAAGGCTTATCATGCAGGTAAGCCCTCTTGAATTGATTTTGGTATAGCCTTCTGTGTTTGATTAGGTGATTAACAAGATTTGTAATGATAATCTACATATTGTTATCTTATACAATCATACACAGGGGGTATGGGCTGGGCTCGGTTTGGAAGGTATTTTATTTTCAGTTAATATTTGGAAACAAGGCCTTAAAGGTATTTGATTTTAGAACACCATGGATCTTGATCAGCCTGTGCATTATGCATAGTCTGATCAAGATCCATGCTGATTTCTTATCTGCATATTGTTATCTTATACAATCATACACAGGGGGTCTGGGCTGGGCTAGGTTTGGAAGGTATTTCATTATGCCCCCTTTCGAAGAAAATGGGGGTATATTGATTTGCAAGTGTCGGTCGGTCGGTCGGTCGGTCGGTCGGTCGGTCGGTCGGTCGGTCGGTCGGAAGGTCGGTCGGTCGGTCGGTCGGTCGGTCGGTCTGTCCGTAGACCAAACCTTGTCCGGAGCATAACTCGAAAAGTATTAAAGGTAGAATCATGAAACTTCACAGGTGGATAGATATCATCATGGAGAGGTGCAGTGCACAAGAACCGTAACTCTGCCGATCAAATTTTTGGAGTTATTGCCCTTTGTTGATTTTCAAAGTTGATTCTTGTCCGGAGCATAACTCAAAAAGTATGTTAGGTAGAATCATGAAACTTCACAGGTGGATAGATATCATCATGGAGAGGTGCAGTGCGCAAGAACCGTAACTCTGCCGATCAAATTTTTGGAGTTATTGCCCTTTGTTGATTTTCAAACTTGATTCTTGTCCGGAGCATAACTCATAAAGTATGTTAGGTAGAATCATGAAACTTTACAGGTGGATAGATCTCATTATGGAGAGGTGCGGTGCACAAGAACCGTAACTCTGCTGATCATATTTTTGGAGTTATTGCCCTTTGTTGATTTTCAAACTTGATTCTTGTCCGGCGCATAACTCAAAAAGTATGTAAGGTAGAATCATGACACTTTACAGGTGGATAGATCTCATTATGGAGAGGTGCAGTGCACAAGAACCGTAACTCTGCCGATCAAAATTTTTGAGTTATTGCCCTTTGTTGATTTTATAACTTGATTCTTGGCCAGAGCACAACTCAAAAAGTATGTAAGGTAGAATCATGAAACTTCACAGGTGGATAGATCTCATTATGGAGAGGTGCAGTGCACAAGAACCGTAACTCTGCCGATCAAATTTTTGGAGTTATTGCCCTTTGTTGATTTTCAAACTTGATTCTTGTCCGGAGCATAACTCAAAAAGTGTGTTAGGAAGAATCATGAAACTTTATAGGTGGATAGATCTCATTATGGAGAGGTGCAGTGCACAAGAACCGTAACTCTGCTGATCATATTTTTGGAGTTATTGCCCTTTGTTGATTTTTAAACTTGATTCTTGTCCGGAGCATAACTCAAAAAGTATGTAAGGTAGAATCATGACACTTTACAGGTGGATAGATCTCATTATGGAGAGGTGCAGTGCACAAGAACCGTAACTCTGCCGATCAAAATTTTTGAGTTTTTGCCCTTTGTTGATTTTATAACTTGATTCTTGTCCAGAACACAACTTAAAAAGTATGTAAGGTAGAATCATGAAACTTTACAGGTGGATAGATCTCATTATGGAGAGGTGCAGTGCACAAAAACCATAACCTTGCCGATCAACTTCTTGGAGTTATTGCCCTTTGTTGATTTTTACACTTAATTATTAACCTTGCCTATATCTCATGTATTTTTACACATACAGACTTGATATCTCACACATAGATACCTCCTATCAACATCATTCACATTTGACCATGACCTTCGACCTTGTGACCTTGACCTTGGAGTTTGACCTACTATAAAAAAAATTAAACCGGGCATATATCTCATGACCTATTACACATACAGCCTTGATATTTCACACATGGACACCTCCTACCAAGACCTTTCAAAATTTATCATGACCTTGGACCTTGTGACCTTGACATTGGAGTTTGACCTACATTTAAAAAAAATAAACTGGGCCGATATATCATGTGCTATTACACATACAGCCTTGATATTTCACACATGGACACATCCTACCAAGACCTTTCACATTTGACAATGACCCTGGACCTTGTGACCTTGACCTTGGACTTTTACCTACTTTTATAAAATTTTAACCTAGATGATATATCATGTCCTTTTACACATACAGCCTTGATATTTGACACATGGACACTTCGACTAAGACCTATCACTTATGACTATGACCTTGGATCTTGTGACCCTGACCTTGGAGTTTGACCTACTTTTAAAAAAAATAAACTGGGCCTATATCTCATGTGCTATTACACATACAGCCTTGATATTTCACACATGGACACATCCTACCAAGACCTTTCACATTTGACAATGACCCTGGACCTTGTGACCTTGACCTTGGACTTTTACCTACTTTTATAAAATTTAACCTAGCTGATATATCATGTCCTTTTACACATACAGCCTTGATATTTGACACATGGACACCTACGACCGAGACCTTTCACATTTTACCATGACCTTGGACCTTGTGACCTTGACCTTGGTAATTGACCTACTGTTATAATATATTAACATGGCCTATATTTCATGTCATTTTACACATATAGCCTTGATATTTCACACATGGTCACTTCCAACCAAGACATTTCACATTTGACCATGACCTTGGACCTTGACCTTGGAGTTTGACCTACTTATAAAAAACTTAAACTATGCATATATCTCATGTCCTGTTACCTATACAGCCTCAATATTTTACACATGGACACCTACCAAGACCTTTCACATTTGACCATGACCTTGGCCTGTGTGACCTTGACCTTTGATTTTACATACTTTTAGAAATCTTTAACCTAGCCTTTATCTCATGTCATATTACACCTACAGCCTTGATATTTCACACATAAACACCCCCTACCAAGACCTTTAACATTTGACCATGACCTTGAATATTGCAACCTTGACCTTGGAGTTTGACCTACTTTTAAAAAAACTTAAACCAGGCATATATATCATGTCCTTTTACACCTACAGCCTTGATATTTCACGCATGGACACCTCCAACCAAGACCTTTCACATTTGACCATGACATTGACCTTGGCATTTTGCCTACTTTTAAAAACTTTAATCTGGCCTATATTTCATTTTACTTTTACATATACAGCCTTGATATTTCACACATAGACACATCCTACCAAGACCTTCATATTTGACCATGACCTTGGACCTTGTTAACTTGACCTTGGACTTTGACCTACATCAAATATAGGCACTTGAAGGGGGCATATATGTTTTACAAACATCTCTTGTTTTCTGTTAGTGTTTGGAGTAAAAAGGCCTTGGAGGTATTTTATTTGAGAACACCATAGATCTTGATCAGCCTGTGCATATGCACAGTCTGATCAAGATCCATGATGTTCTCTAATCTGATTGACGTAATGTTATCTTACACAATCATATACAGGGGGTCTGGACTGGGCTCGGTTTGGAAGGTATTTTGTTTTCAGTTATGATTTGGAAAAAGGGCCCTTGAGGTATTAGAGAACACTGTGGATCCAGATCAGCCTATGAATAGCCTCTCATATTATCTAGAGCCAATGTTGTTACATACAGTGTAGGAGTCATTTTGAGGACAGGATTTCATTCATTTGTAGAACTTTGTAGTGTCAGTGTGAATAGTTAGGAAAGGTTATTTTGTTCACACTGGATATATACCTAACCAATAAGGATTGGATTTTGGATTTAAGTTGTAACTTGTAAGTAAGTACCATAATAGTGACTTTTACCCTATTCAATATGGTATTTCATTGATAAAATCAATTTTAACCCTTACCCAAGTAGTGTAGTATGCATCATTAATACAGGATTACTTTCATTTGTATTAGTAGTGTCGGTGTGCGTAGTATTATACGTTCAAAGTTAAACGAGAATCGATACAAATATTTTGGTTTATTTTAGGGTGGACAGGTATGAATATGTATAAGTTGTTACTATAAATAGTCAAATATACATCCTGTCTCCCCTATTATCCGTTATAGGTCTATTCCCTCATTAGTAAAAGATTTTGAATCATTTATAAAGGAAAGGTTATTTTGTTTACAGTTGGATACAAACCAATAAGGATTGGACTTTGGATTAAAGTTGTAAGTAAGTGTGACTTATTACCCTTTCTCTATCTCTAAATCCTTATGGTATTTCATTCATATTATCAAGATAATATATTAATCCTCCCACAAACAGGACTTTCGCCTCAATATTTTCCATAGTGTCATCTGCAATAGCTTTAAAATATGACTAACCTAATATTTCGTTGTTTGGGAAAGGGTTAACTTAGAAGAACAGTCCAATTAGAAGTGCACTTGTCTGTCAATTAATATTTGTTTTGCAATATCCTGTTTTGCTTAGATTTCATTTCTTCCTTGAAAGGCAATTAAACTTCTTGATTTGTAATGGTCATGCTGTTGTTTGGTCATTGATCACAAGATTTTGTAATACTATCTCATTCCTCTCCATGTCTTGTTAGGGAAAGGGTTCAACATACAAATTAAATATCAAGCACATGTTATTTGATAACAAATTTTAATATTATTGACCAATGACATGTTAATGGCTAAAAATTAAATGCCAACGAACTAGACCAAGTTCCCACACTAGGTCATTGAAAACCTTGTAAAACTTGTGGGAGGTAATTGAAATGTGGTTCCGCAATTATATTGAAGTTTTGCAGTGATTAATATGGATAACATGGTGAATTGTTGACTTAGATTGGTTGATACAGAAAAGTTTTATATTTGGCATGACATCCTGTTGGTGCATCTTTATCTGCAATTCTTTCTAAACGTTCAATAATTGTTATTATCAGGGACAGTCTCTAAAGTTGAAGCTGCGGTCATGGTGTCGGTAGCATCATACTTCCACTTGTTAGGTCCTGGGTTCGATACCCGGCTGCGTCAAATATCCTTTCAGACAAAATAGTATCCCAACAATTGTTTGACCTGTGTGGGTGAGCAGCTGGAAGCTCGATAAGGACTTTGTGGTAGTACTGGTATGAGAAAGTACAAGTATCCATCAGGTTAAGTGCTCCAGCTGCCATGATATGACCATAGCAGTTGAAACTCCGTCACAAAACTTGGGATTAATCTTGTAATGGGTCAAGTGCAAGGAAACAGATTGTGGTCTAATGCAGCCAGGAGAGAAAATAGCTGGAGTTAGTCTACATTAATTATAGTTGATAGATAAAAGACAGTTTATTGATAAAGAATAATTGGTTACAGGCCTGTGATTTTAGTCAGTAGATATCAGAAAAAAACACGGATAACTTGTGGCATTCTGAATTTGTTATTTCAATTTCTAAATCATTTCTTGTGGGTACTACTTTGATGAGATGAGACGATTCTAATGAGTACCCACATAATAGGATTTTATGGACAATTACTGCTAAAATATTAAGAATGTTGTTATCCCCTCTTATCTGTAACTCCTAGATATTATTATTGACGGCAAAAACATACAGATTGACTAATGGGTTATTACTTTGCAGTCTCTGTCATAATGTCACTGAAAGTTGTTGAAAAATATTTATTGTTCAAAGGTACCAAAAACAAAATACATACACACTTGCAGCACACTGATGCACATCTTCGCAAGCCAAGGGTTCTACCTCCACTTTGTTCCTTACGAACCCTTGGCCGCTCGCCTCTATGGAAATCGAAAGTACCACCGTGCGATTTCATTGGACGCGATAACTTTCCCATTATCCAATCAAAACACACTTTACAAGCCCTCTTTTGTCAAAACGAAAACAACGCGGCCGACGTGAAAATCGATAGCCGTGATGCATCGCCTAACACGTTTTAGTACGAGGCGTTTAATTGGCCAGAAATAGCAACTGAAAAGGGCCACGACTCTTTATCACCGAAAGGTGGCGCGGCGGTACTTTCTATTTCTATAGAAGCGAGCGGCCAAGGGTTCGTAAGGAACAAAGTGGAAGTAGAACCCTTGGCTTGCGAAGATGACTGATGCATGGACAATCAATCATTTTGCTGTACTCTGGACACATCAATTCAAATTCGAGCTGGTAGGCTTCAGCAATTATAACCCATTCCCACATAGTGATGCTTTTTGATACCCTCTTCAATACTTTTACATAGGAACACCAAAAAATGGAAACATTCATTGCTTTGAAACTGTCGTCAGCAAAATAAATCATTTAATTTTGGAACAGTCTTAAATTTTGTGGAACAAACATAAATTTTGCTATCTAGTAATGGGTTAATGCTCTGTATATGTCCTGGGATAAAAGTGTAGGAAAGCTTTTATCGCTGCTTTTCATTGAAAACCTTGTAACTGCAGCTTAAAACAAGCTGCAGTTACAGGGTTTTCGATGAAAAGCGGAGTTATATTTCCCAATAACTAAAATGTCAAGTTGTTATTGTTAGAAAGACCTGATTGCTATATTGATAAAGTGGCTGGAAAATGCTAGGACAGCTTTTGATTTTCATGTCAGATGGGAAATGTTTTCATGTAATAATAACCTAGAATGAATAGTCCATTCCTAAATGAAATATTGATCATTTTGAATCCTCTACATTGTCACGGTGGATAATCACGTGATGCAGTATTTTCAGAAAATCTTCAACAATTTTGTAAATACTGGACCGATTTGAATTCGGTTTGAAGCAATGAATACGGACATACGTCACACATTAGATGGACATGATTTATTTTCAAACAATCAACTAATAAAAAAGTTGTTGAAGATAAACCAAAATTTTGGTTTATCTTCAATAACTTTTTTATCGGTTAATTCTTTAAAAATCCATCACGCCTAGCTTATTCCTGGCATTTTCCCACCTTCTCTGCTTCAAACCGAATTCAAATTGGTCAAGTATTAAAAAAGATATTGAAGATTATCGGAAATTTTGAGTCATGTGATTATACACCTTGATTGTATTAGCAGCTGATAGATCAAACCAATCTTCACTTTCTGTCATATCTATAGATGAGAGTGAACATCATTGAGGTTTATGCAGTCAGCAAAAAGGCTGGATTCTTGTATATCATAACAAAGAAAAAATAGAGGCAAATGGAGAAAATGCTGGTTATCAGCATTTTCTTCTTTTGCCTCAATTTTTAGCTCACCTGAGCACGAATGTGCTCATGGTGAGCTATTGTGATACCGCTGTGTCCGGCGTCCGTCGTCCGGCGTCCGGTGTCCGTCGTCCATCGTCCGTCTTCCGTCGTCCGTCAAACTTTGCCTTGTGTGCACTCTAGAGGCCACATTTTTTGCCCAATCAACCTGAAATTTGCTCAGAATGATTGTCTTGATCAAATCTCGGACAAGTTCGAAATTGGGTCATCTGGGGTCAAAAACTAGGTCACGGGGTCAAATCTTAGTAAAACCTTGTGTGCACTCTAGAAGCCACATTTTTTGCCAAATCAACCTGGAATTTGCTCAGAATGATTGTCTTGATGAAATCTCGGACAAATTTGAAATTGGGTCATCTGGGGTCAAAAACTAGGTCACGAGGTCAAATCTTTGTAAAACCTTGTGTGCACTCTAGAGGCCACATTTTTTGCCCACTCAACCTGAAAATTGATCAGAATTATCGTCTTGATAAAATCTCGGACAAGTTCGAAATTGGGTCATCTGGGGTCAAAAACTAGGTCACGGGGTCAAATCTTAGAAAAACTTTGTGTGCACTCTAGAGGTCACATTTTTTTTCCAATCAACCTGAAATTTGATCAGAATGATTGTCTTGATGAAATATTGGACAAATTTGAAATTGGGTCATCTTGGGTCAAAAACTAGGTCACGGGGTCAAATCTTAGTAAAACCTTGTGTGCACTCTAGAGGCCACATCTTTTGCCCAATCAACCTGAAAATTGATCAGAATGATTGTCTTGATAAAATCTCGGACAAGTTCGAAATTGGGTCATCTGGGGTCAAAAACTAGGTCACAGGGTCAAATCTTAGAAATACCTTGTGTGCACTCTAGAGGCCATATTTTTTGCCCAATCAACCTGAAATTTGCTCAGAATAATTGTCTTGGTAAAATGTTGGACAAGTGCGAAATTTGGTTGTCTTGGGTCAAAAACTAGGTCACGGGGTCAAATCTTAGAAAAACCTTGTGTGCACTCTAGAGGCCACATTTTTTGCCTGATCAACCTGAAAATTGATCAGAATGATTGTCTTGATCAAATCTCAGACAAGTTTGAAATTGGATCCTCTGGGGTCAAAAACTAGGTCACGAGGTCAAATCTTAGAAAAACCTTGTGTGCACTCTAGAGGTCACATTTTTTTGCCCAATTAACCTGAAAATTTATCGGAATGATTGTCTTGATGAAATCTTGGACAAGTGTATAATTAAGTCATCTTGGGTCAAATACTAGGTCACGGGGTCAAATCTTAGAAAAACCTTGTGTGCACTCTAGAGGCCACATTTTTTGCCCAATTAACCTGAAAATTGATCAGAATGATTGTCTTGATCAATTCTCGGACAAGATCGAATTGGGTCATCTGGGGTCATAAACTAGGTCATGAGGTCAAATCTTTGTAAAACCTTGTGTGCACTCTAGAGGCCACATTTTGCCCAATCAACCTGAAAATTGATCAGAATGATTGTCTAGATCAATTCTAGGTCACGAGGTCAAATCTTAGTTAAACCTTTTGTGCATCCTAGAGGTCACATTTTTTGCCCAATCAACCTGAAAATTGGTGTACAAAAAGTTATTATATCAGGTGAGCGCTTCAGGGCCAATGGCCCTCTTGTTTCCAAAACTTTTCCCTTAGTTTAAGAGCCATCAACATATACCAAGTCTGGGAAAGGGTTAAGCTGGAATTCATTAGGAATTTTTCTTCCATAGATACATGTTCAAGCTATTAAAGTATCAGTTTCTTCTATTACAATAACAATAGATTTGAATTTGCACAAAACATGCTGGTATCAAAGCTATTTTTATGATCCAAGCCAGCAATGAGATCATTCAATATGTTGGATGGCTGCAATAATATTGTAAATAGACGTTTGACAAGCTGCAGATACCATACTTTGGAAACAAATATTTCCTCATTTGAACTCTACATGATCTTATTGAGGCTTTCTGAAACTTTGATAGGTTTAGTATGTGTAATATAGCAATTATACCAATTGACAGAGTGACAAATATAAGCAGGTAAAGTTAAATGCATTCTAGATTTGTTACTTTAAATGCAAGCCTCATGTTTTGGGTACTCATTTAAAATGTCTGGATGATTCCAGTGAGTACTTACCACCCATAACATAGGGTTTTCATGAATCGTCATTAATGTTTCGAAAAATTATTTCTCCCCCTCAATTTTTATCTGATAGCATGATATAATATGATTATGGATAGTGCTACATAGTGAAGCTTGTTGATTGATCTTACAAAAAACAGCCTTACTGAATATTGTGGGAAAAAAGATACTGATAAGCAATGTATGACGTCATGATGACACAAACCAGCTAGTATCACCGGGGGATATTTGTCTGTGGGTTATTGTGGGATGTGATTAAATAAGTCAAAGTCCAAATTGTTCTTCCAAAAACCAAATTATTATTATCTCTAAATTCTCTAAATTGTTCACATGTAACTGTCCATCCTTGATCTTACTATTTCTCAACTTATATTTCAATATCAGTTTCAATTACAATTTCTAAACTTCAATTTCAAATCCAAATTTCTAGAATCAATCTTAAATTTTGTTGTTCTCAAAGCAAAGGTAAATTTCTATCTGATCTTAATCTTCCCTCCAAAACTCACACATCACATGACCATCATCTAATCACACAACCAATCAGAATCATTCTAACATACATTCATCATAATTAATTTGTCTCACACATTCCCATTGGTCAACCACACATTCCCGCCTTTTTAATGTTACATCATAGCATCAAAGGAATATTGCACCTAAATATGCTAATTAATCCAACATAGATACCAAAGGGGGTTTAATGAAATAGTTCCGCTAGCTTATCCTAATGACACTTTTATCAAGAGTCTAATTGGTTCCAAATGTTGACTGTCTCTACTGTCCATGATGCTTAGATAATAAAGCCTTAACACAGATAACATTGCATATTTAGTTTTGCCTCAATTTTTCATTTCATATTCATATTTCAGATATAGTTATTAAATATTAATTTCATAATTCTACAAACAATGCCTTCAAAACTTGCTGGGTGACACATGCAACTGCCCCAAAAAAGTTTGCTCCGCAAACTGGGCATAAATTTTTAACATCTAACAACTGAAATTTTGCCTTAAAACAACTCTCACTCTGGATGGACAGTTAAAACTCAAATACAATGTACATTTTAAGTTAACAATTTTCAATAATGCATTTAAGTTAACTTTTCTTTGCGTTCAAATTTTCTCCATTTTCTGTTAATGTTTTACTCTTTTTTTGTATTTTCCGCATTAATTAACTTATTTCTTCACTGATTTGACTATATACACTTTTGTTGTACCGTCACATTCTTTACAATGTAAATTCAAAAATGCCTTGTGCTTACTACAACAAACTACCACTATTTTCATTGCATTTATTTCCTTTCATGCACTGTGAAGCTGTAACTTTGGGACTAACGATATGCATTGCCCTTTTCCCAAATTTCTTAAAGTTAACGTAAAAAACTTTATACTCTGAAGTCTTACCTAAGTACTTATTCTCAGGGTTTGTCGATTAAGATCAGTATGCACAATAGTCAAACATAGACTTTTAAATATACTGACTTAATCCTTTAACATACAGTTATTCTGTACAAACATATATTTTGCTTATTATGCTATTTACATAATCTCTCCCTGCAGAAACTTAATAGTAAACATAGGTATACCATTGCAATTCTACCATCTTGCAAAGTTGAAAATGATTAAGAAAGGTTAAACTTTAAATATTGAATTGTTTTTGTCCCTACCCCCTTAAATGGTTTAAAAAAAAATTGCCTAGGACTGATTTTGAATTTGTCACAAAACAAGTTCAAATTTCATCTAACCTTACTTGAGCCATTTAACACCTTACTTATGGATATTGCTGTATTGACTTCTTATCATTGCATTCACTATAATGTGCAAGATTGCGTAATTGTCTCCTGTAGTGTAGTTTGTGTATCTGAATGTGCAAGTGTATTTGTTTGTGTATTATGCTGAGGGTTTTGGAGTGACTTTCTTGCGTCTTTTCCCTGAAAAAATGTACTTAATGTGAAAGTCCTTCCTTGTGCTTAGTGGTATGTCTTCAGCATAAATCCATTCTGTCTTGCAATTCTCGCTGTTCTTCTGTCTGAACTTTACTTTGTATACCATCCGTCCTTTATAATGTGATGCCTGTAGGATTTTCTCAATATCCCAGTCATCAGGGTCACGGTTAGGAGTTGTGGTATTTTGGGATTCCTTTTCTCTTTCTCTCTGATTCTCTGTACTTGAAGTACTTGCTTGGTTGTCTCTTTGAGACGCTTGATTCTCTTCCTGAGGCGTTTGTCTGTCTTGCTGATCTACATCCAGATCAATCAGCTCAGGCTGTCGTTGTCTGTATGCCTCTGGTACATTTGTCGGTCTGAGAGCTGGATTGTGATATGGTTTCAACCTGTCGGAATGGACAACACTCTTCAAAACTTTGTGGGTTTTCTGATCCCTCAACCTGTAATTGGTAGGTCCTGTTTTCTCGGTGATGTAGTAGGGTCCGTACCATTTCGGTGTTAGTTTTGGTGACAGTCCGGGTTGGGTCCTAGGGTTGTACAGCCATACACTGTCTCTGACCTTGAAATCTGGTATGCCGGCCTTCCGGTCATAATTCTTCTTGTATTTCTCCTGAGCAGCTTTGATGTTCTCTTTCACAAGCTCTCTACACACTGTCTGATGTTCTATGATTCGGCGTAAGTGCTCCTCTGCTGTCGATCCTGCTGTCTCGGTTGGAATAAGTGCTGTATCCAATGGAAGTCTGCATTCTTGGCCAAACAAGATGTAGTATGGTGAGTACTGAGTAGAGTCTATAGCTGGAGACATTCTGTAACTCATCATGATGCTGGGAAGTAGTTGTGGCCAGTCAGTCTGTTTCTTGTTACAGTATATCCTGAGTTTTTGTAGAATGACACTGTTCATCTTTTCGGCTGCTGAGTTTGTTGCGGCATGGTATGAACTGGTGCTAATCTTGTTGATCTGGAATATACTGCATAGTTCCTTCATCAGAGCTGACATGAAGTTACTTCCTCTGTCTGTCAAAATGGAATCCATACATCCATATCTGCAGATCCACTCGTCATACAGCTTCCATGCAACTTCTTTCGCTTCTAACGAATACAATGGATAAGCCTCGCACCATTTTGAGAATGAGTCACAGACAAGAAATACATACTTGTACTTGTGCTCACTTGTCGGTAGCGGTCCTAGCAAATCCATGTGTACTCGAGAGAATACACTGCCTACAGGTAACGGTTGAAGTTGGGCCTTCTGTGGATGGTTGTATCTTTTGGTACGCTGGCATGGCTCACAAGATTGACAGTAAAGTTTGATGTCCTTGTACATCGATGGCCAAAAGTATTTCATCCGGATTGCTTCATATGTCCTCTCTATTCCGTAGTGACCTGCACTTAACGCGTCGTGGTATGATTTCAGCACGGCATCTCTCAGTGTGTGTGGAACAGCAACTTGCTTCTTTACATCTGTCCACTTGTGTCCTTTTGTACGGGGGTAATACAGATGATACAGAACACCATCGTCAATCTCGTAGAATTGAGATTCTGCAATCAGCCTGTGTGCTTGATCCCTCTGCTCTGGAACCTTGTCCTCTTCTTTGTAGGCGAACATTGCCGTAAAATCGCTGTCTGCAATTTGGGCCTGCCTAAGTTTCTCTGGCGTAATGTTGCATATCTCTGCTAAATGGTTGACAGCATCCATGGTGTTGTAGGTGTCTATGGCATTTATCATAGTGGTCAGGGAATTCAACTTTGGACCTGAAATTTGACTGGTGACTTTTTCCTTGTCCTTTTCTGCAAAATGTAGAGTGTACTCAGTGTAGACTTTGGGGGTGGTGTTCGTAATTGAACATACTTGGGGATCAATTTGCGGATCGTCTGTATCTGCCTGTCTAGCTGGGTCCTCACTTGGGTAGGGTCTACGGCTCAGTGCGTCAGCATTTCCATGATGTTTTCCACTCTTGTACACCACCTCATACTGGTAACCTTGAAGAAACACAGCCCATCTACCTAGTCGTCCTGTAGATCTGTTTTCCTTCAGGGTTCGCAGGGCTATGTGGTCAGTGTAGACGGTGAAGGGTCTATTGGCTAGGTAGGTGTGGAAATACCGTATACCTTCTACTAGTGCTAAGCCTTCCAGGTCGCTGATTCCCCAATTTTTCTCAGCTGGTCGAAGAGATCTGCCTGCGTAGCCAATCACTACTTCTCGTCCCTCCTTGTCCTTCTGTCCGAGTACATAGCCGATAGATTGGTTACTAGCGTCTGTGTACAGCAGGAACTGGGAGTTGTCCGAAAAGTCGGGAAAGGCTAGAATTGGTGGTGATGTCAATCTCTCTTTCAGGGAATTGAAGGCTGTCTCGCAATCTTCTGTCCAAATGAACTTTGATTCCTTCCTTAGCAGCTGGTTCAAGGGTCTAGCAATAGCTGCATAACCTTTGACGAAACGGCGGTAGTAACCTGAAAGTCCAAGGAAAGCTCTAACTTCGGTTTGGTTCTTTGGTGTTGGAAAGTTGACGACCGCAGTAATCTTCTCCTGATCCACTCCTATTCCTTCCTGCGTAAAGCGATGTCCTAAATACTTGACCTCCTTTGCTGCAAAATGACATTTACTTGGCTTTAACTTTAAATTTGCCTGTCTAAACCTGTCAAAAACCTGTGAAAGATGGACAAGATGCTCCTCAAAGTTTTGGCTGAAAATAAGACAATCATCAATGTATGTCAACGCAAATTTATAGCTAAAACCACGCAATACTTCCGTCATTACCATGGAGAAAGCCATTGGCGAATTCATAAGCCCAAATGGTAATCGATTGAACTCCCATACGCCTTGGTGCGTAACGAATCCTGTCTTGTGCTTCGTCTCCGGATCCAAAGGTATCTGGAAAAACCCTTGAGCCATGTCGAGAACTGAGTAGATGCTGGCTTTTGCTTGACCGAGGCAATCAACTACATCTTGGAAATGGGTGATTGGGAAGTTGATTGGGTGGGTCACTTTATTCAGGCCACGAAAGTCTACAGCAAAGCGGTATTCACCATTCTTCTTCTTGACTAGTAGGACAGGTGCTTGCCACAGGGTGTTCGACTTGGAAATGATCCCATGCTCCTCGAGATCTCTTGTCTGCTTCTCAATTTCCGCTTTCTGTTCTGGTGTTGTCCTATATTGAGGTCTCCTAACAGGGGGAACATCTTGGGTTATGATTTTGTGAGGGAACAAATCCGTCTGGCCCAGCTCAGCTGTGCAGTCGGCAAACACATCTCTATTTTTCCCTATCAAAATCATAAGCCTTGTCTTCTGCTCTTCACTCAAGTTGGAATGTGACAAGTCAACTCCCAGTGTTTTGGCTATGTCTATGTACTGAGTGTCAGTGTGCACTTCATTAATGCATGGAATGTGCGTGTCAGTGGGGGTGTTGGAATGGGGTTGTGTATTGCATGATTGCGTATTGCTGATAAGAGTGGAAACACTGTCAGGTGTACAATCATCAATCTCACACAAAATAGCACTTTTCTCAAACGATTCAATTCTAGCAATAGGTTCATTTGCCTTCAAATATAACCATTCATGTGTTGGATTTAACAACTGAACACATGCCTGGTTATTTTGAACATTAGCTATGGATCTGGCTCCTATAACACTGTGTTTTGACGGTAAGGTTCTAAGTGGCTCAACTACAGTTATACCTTTGACACCAGACTTTCTGACCTTGACATTTGCTACCGTAGCTGACCGTGGTGGAATGCTTATTCTATTGATCAGACGTGCTAGACTGGTCTTCTGAGGTGCAGAGAACATTTGCGTGACGACTAATCCTCCTTGGATCTCTAGAATATCACGGTCAAAGTCAACATGTGCTTTTTGCTCTTTCAGAAAATCTCTTCCAAGTATCACAGACTGGTTCAGTTTCTTGAAAACGTAGAAAGTCTGAGTCAAAGATAACCTACAAATACTTAACGGAATGTTAATTTTGCCCAATATTTTCATGTGGCTGCCATCAACGGTCTGTGCTGCATGTACATCCGAAATTTCAAGCGGAAATTCTTTGGCTAGCCCACTTCTCTTATAAGTATCAAGACTCAAGCAAGAAATGGACGCACCAGAATCAAGCATGGCTGCCACAGAAAATTTTCCCAATCTGACATCCACTAGATTCTTCTCTTCACCTAACTTGAAAGCTTTTCCAATGCAGATGTCAGTGTCTGCCAAATTTTCCCTTTTGTGCCCATCCCCAGAATATTTAGGGATAGGCGCGAGTCCCTATCTCCTAAAATAAGGGCGATGCATACGTGCAATATGGCCTATCTCATGACATTCATAGCACTTGGCATTCCTAAACTTACAAAGAGAAGAAATGTGACTGTACTCACCACAATGCACACAAGCTTGGTCAAACTTCCTCCTCTTATTACTTCCAGTTTTACTAGCACTATGAACACTTTCACTTTTGTTATCACTGCTCTTATTTTGAAAGTTCCCCGAATTACGCCGTTTTCCACATTGATTGTTGGACTTTTGCTGATTGTCAGTTTTAACGCTCGACACCTCTTCCTTCTGTTCGTTGGTCAGCAGCGAGTGTCCCATTTTCCCGTATCTTCTCACGTCATCCAGTGTCTTGGCCTCTTTCATCAGGACAAAGTTTCTGACCTCCTTCCGTAGCCCGTGGATGGCTTTGTCCAGGATTTCTGTGTCAGACTTCCCCAACGCTCGTCCGCAGTGTACAACACGTTCTAGGTATTTGTCCACGTTGTCTGCCCCTTGGTTCAAGTCCAAAAATTCAGCATAGCTGAAAACACGACTATGGGCACTGTCAAAACGATCCAGGAACGTCTGCTTCAGCTGGTTGAAATCGTTCTGGATTTCAGCACTAAGTCCTTGATACCAAATTTCACACTGGCTGCCTAGGGACAAACAGAAAAACGTACACTTTTCGTCGTCAGTCCACTTCTTCAATACTGCTACTCTCTCAAATTTACTGAGCCAAAAAGTGGCATTGCTCCCCTCTTCAAAAACTGGCACATTTAGTCCATTATGTCTCAACTCACTTGACTTCGCCATTTTCCGTATTATTTGTAATTTCACTCAAATCACTAATCAAAATCCTTCTTCAGTATCGTACCGGGATTCATCCACCATTATATCACCGGGGGATATTTGTCTGTGGGTTATTGTGGGATGTGATTAAATAAGTCAAAGTCCAAATTGTTCTTCCAAAAACCAAATTATTATTATCTCTAAATTCTCTAAATTGTTCACATGTAACTGTCCATCCTTGATCTTACTATTTCTCAACTTATATTTCAATATCAGTTTCAATTACAATTTCTAAACTTCAATTTCAAATCCAAATTTCTAGAATCAATCTTAAATTTTGTTGTTCTCAAAGCAAAGGTAAATTTCTATCTGATCTTAATCTTCCCTCCAAAACTCACACATCACATGACCATCATCTAATCACACAACCAATCAGAATCATTCTAACATACATTCATCATAATTAATTTGTCTCACACATTCCCATTGGTCAACCACACATTCCCGCCTTTTTAATGTTACATCATAGCATCAAAGGAATATTGCACCTAAATATGCTAATTAATCCAACATAGATACCAAAGGGGGTTTAATGAAATAGTTCCGCTAGCTTATCCTAATGACACTTTTATCAAGAGTCTAATTGGTTCCAAATGTTGACTGTCTCTACTGTCCATGATGCTTAGATAATAAAGCCTTAACACAGATAACATTGCATATTTAGTTTTGCCTCAATTTTTCATTTCATATTCATATTTCAGATATAGTTATTAAATATTAATTTCATAATTCTACAAACAATGCCTTCAAAACTTGCTGGGTGACACTAGTACCTTTAATCAAAACAGATGTAAAGAAATTAATGACCAGAATGTTTGATCTATCATAAACTTTGAACTCTATAACCCTGGTGGTCCTCTTTGAAATGATATTGTGTATTGTCCACCCAAATTAACCCTTTTCCAAACGACAAATTTTAGCGTTATTCACTTCAAAAACTGTAAAAAATCACAAAATGGGTGTTATTAAAGATAGGATTTGTGCAAAGGATGGCACAGAAAATATTGAGACAAAAGGAGAAACTGCTGGTTATCAGCAGTTTCTTCTTTTGTTTCAATGTTTTCCCAAGCCATTTCTTCTAGGGACGTCAAAACCAGGTCTTGTTTGGGAAAGGGTTAACCAGGGACAACTTAATTTTCGTGCGCTAAGTCCGTTACTTGAGCGTTCTAACAAAACATTGCCTAAGTAGGGTCATTACATATGCAGATATCCCAGGTTAATCTTGCTGGACAATAATATATGTCATGAAAAATAGGGTATTATTTATTGAAACAACAACAACTACAACAGCAACAAAAATGCATTAACACTTTCCATATCAGTGAATGACATGTGATAGATATGCTATTCATATTTAGCACGCTTAGCCCAGCTGGAGCCTGGGATTGGATATTTTGGTAGTACTGATGAGAAAAATACCAGGAATCCATGGTAAGGTGCTCCTGCTGCCACATATTCAAGCTGTACTTACAACATTTCCAAACATAGACAAGGAATTTCTTGTACAAATTGTGTATAAATGTGAAGAAAAGCTGTTGCTATGCATGAATATATACCAATACAGTTCTGTTAATCCTTTCATAAGCCTTTCCTAAATATTTACTTAAAAAAAATAGAAAGAAAAGAAGAAGGTGCTAATCACCTGCATTTCCTCGTTTATCCCAATATTTTGTAGCTGTTGTGCCACTAAACATTGCCACTTTCCCTTACATTCATACTTGCATTTACGACTCTTGAATTTTGTACCAGTCTAGATAATTATTGGAATCTTGAAATAATGTTGCTTGGGAAAAGGATAATGGTATATATCTTTGATGATTAGGCAAGACATTAATGGTTGATTATTTATTATTCTGCTGGTCTGAGACTGAGGAATTATTAACATGCAGGTATTGAGCTATAGATAGGTGATATTATTGTGTAGAAGTTATTTAACCCTTTCCCAAACAAGACCTGGCTTTGACGTCCCTAATAGATTAGGCTTGGGGAAACATTGAAACAAAAGAAGAAACTGCTGATAACCAGCAGTTTCTCCTTTTGTCTCAATATTTTCTACATCATATTTTACACCAATCCCTCTTTGATAACATCCATTTTGCCATTTGTCACAGTTTTGAAGTGGATTACGCTGAAATTTTGTCATTTGGGAAAGGGTTAAATCAATTGAATTGTGTAAAGCTGTTCCAAAACAAGATCGCTGCAACCATAGCACAGTTTACAAGGCATCAGACTCACTCATGAGGTCTGGTGTTGGATCCCTGGCTGCGGCCAATATCTTTTAAGACATAATTGTCTCCCACCAAAGGTTTGATCATTGTTAACCTATGTTTGCTAGCAGCTGGAGGCTCTGTAAAGATGTTGAGGTAGTACTTGAGGTATGAGAAACGGCAAGAATCCATAATTCGGTGTTCCAGTCGTGCAATATGACCATAGCAGTTGAAAGAGGAGTTTAAAACTCCAATCAATGGAATTATCAGGGCTGAATTTTTTCCCTGAGCGAAATAGTAGAAAATGGTTAATTGAGGGGTTTTGTGCTGCTAGCTTGCACGATAATTAAGGAAGTCGTTAATGTTTGTTATAATCAAGCAGTGTGCTCGTCTTTGTACATGTATGTCTCACCTTGGTATGAGAGGCATGTTCGTAACTCATGGCCTGATTCCAATCACAAAACCTTAACCCTTTCCCAAACAGCAAAATTTTAGGGTGATCCACTTCAAAAACTGCCACAAATGACAAAATGGATGTTATTAAAGATAGGATTTGTGTAAAATATAGCATAGAAAACATTGAGGCAAAAGGAGAAACTGCTGGTTATCAGCAGTTTCTTCTTTTGTCTCAATGTTTTCCCAAGCCTATTCTAGTAGGGACGTCAAAACAAGGTCTTGTTTGGGAAAGGGTTTACTATTTCCTAAACTACGCTTGCTTTTGACATCTGCGATTTTAAATATAATGAAGCAAGAGGGGGGGGGGATTTAATGCTGTTCTAGAACTGCCATTTAAGGATCTAGAATGTTCTAGAACAGTTCTAGAACTAGAAATGCGTTCTTGAACTTTTTTTGTAGGGGCTGTATAATACCATTTGAATTGATGAGTAAATTGTCCTAAAACTTTTTTGTTTCAGAAAGGGAATTAATAAGTTTTTGTCCTTAACCCTTTCCCAAATAAGAATTGATTTTGACTCCCTAATCAAAAAGGCTTGGGAAAACATTGAGGCAAAAGAAGAAAGTGCTTATAATCAGTGCTTTCTCCTTTTGCCTCAATATTTTCTGAGCTATTTTGTAAACAATTCCTTCCTCTAGTAATATCATTCTGTGTAGTCGTCTGCAGCATCTTTCTAAATGAGCCATCCTAAAATTTTTGTCATTTGGGAAAGGGTTAAAGCGTAAAACCATGTGAAGAATATTCATGAGCCGAAATTCTATTTTCCTCTGACCCTAATATTGTGTAAATCATTTGCATAATGACGTCAAGATCCTCTCAAAAACGTGCAAATGTAGGATTTATTTAACGCTTTCACAAACGGGGGTTAGTTTTGACATCACTCAAAATAGATGCGTGGGAAGAAATTGAGGCAAATGAAGAAAATGCTGCTAACCAGCATTTTCTACTTTTGCTTCAATACTTTCTGTGCTAAATTGTTAAAGATAGGCATTTTTGGACATTTAAATCTTTGCATAAGCTTTTAAATTGGACCAGTGTTAAATTTAAATTTAAAAAAGGGTTAAAACTTTACAACAGACATGATAATAAAGTGAGGTTGCTAAAAAAGCCTTTCAAGTTGACAAATTTCTAGTTGGTCCAAATTAGCAGTGTTGCTGATGACAAAATGGTTGATACAAATTGAAATAGCAGATTATTTGGATGATATAGCATAGCAAACAGAAGGAGAAATGGAAAAAAAGTACTGTTTGCACTTTCCAAAGTGTTCTTCATTCGACCTGTACAACCAAGCACTGCTTGGGATAGGGTTATACCTTTTTTTATCAACCATTCTTAAAATAACCACTTCTATTGCAACAAGGTGATAAGTAAGGGTCATTCTATGAAGGGCTATGCTTGAAAATGATCTAACAGCTTCATAAAGATGTAATGACGTCATTTTGAATCATAGCCTACAATATTTTAGCCTAGTCACTCTGATCTTAGTCTAAAACATCCTAGCAAGCAATTTTAAGGATGAAATCCATGATGTAACAACATATCATCTGTGTTCATTTTGCTATCTCTAAAGCCGCGTTCCCATTGCCGACCAAATCAACTCGATCAACTCGATCACCTAAATTCCCCGATCCAACACGATGAAACTTTATCAAAGGTATTTACACAACTTCTTCTTTATTTCTTGTCGATTAATTCCCGGTCATTTTTGCCGACCATGCTCGATCGACGATCACTCTTGCCAAACAAGCTCAGTCAGTACTCGATCGCTTGATTTAGTTGATTTGGACGGCAATGGGAACGCGCCATAAGATCAGTCAAAAGTTTGAAAGCAGAGCTAGTGGTGCAAAGATTGTCAGAAATATAAAGATGGCCTACTAAAAAATTTGAGTAGCAAGGATGTGTTAAAAGTGTTACCATTATGTTTCTGGCACATTGTTTTTCTTTCTGCATGCTGTAAAATTCTTGGATGTTGCCAAATTATTATGTCTGTGGGATTTTGTCTGAGATTCAATGCTCCAGGTAATTGGAGAGGAATGAAATAGTTGCCTTGTTCCATTTCTCAGCTGCGGCTAAAGCGCATTTTGTAGCGCTTGGGACTCCCATTCATGGGGACCTGGGGCCTGTTTCATCAAAATATTTAAGACATATTTTTGACTTACCGACGACTTAAAAAACGCTTAAAACAACAATCGCATAACATATATTTTGGTTGATTGGCGATACGTTATTCTTCCTCTAAATGTGTCGTAAGACATCGGTAAGTCAAAAATACGTCAGAAATATTTTGATGAAACTGGCCCCAGAGTTCCATCCTAATGTGCAGGGAATATGCAATTGATCATCAATTCTGTCCCCTAGTACCAATCATGATAGTAACACTGGTGGTGAACTAAAACAATTTTCGCTACAACAAGGTTTATATATTTTGCTTTTTAGCTCACCTGAGCACGAATGTGCTCATGGTGAGCTATTGTGATACCGCTGTGTCCGGCGTCCGTCGTCCGGTGTCCGTCGTCCGTCGTCCGTCAAACTTTGCCTTGTGTGCACTCTAGAGGCCACATTTTTTGCCCAATCAACCTGAAATTTGCTCAGAATGATTGTCTTGATGAAATCTCGGACAAGTTCGAAATTGGGTCATCTGGGGTCAAAAACTAGGTCACGGGGTCAAATTTTAGAAAAACCTTGTGTGCACTCTAGAGGCCACATTTTTTGCCCAATCAACCTGAAATTTGCTCAGAATGATTGTCTTGATAAAATCTCGGACAAGTTTGAAATTGGGTCATCTGGGGTCAAAAACTAGGTCACAGGGTCAAATCTTAGAAAAACCTTGTGTGCACTATAGAGGTCACATTTTTTGCCCAATCAACCTGAAATTTGCTCAGAATGATTGTCTTGATGAAATCTCGGACAAGTTCGAAATTGGGTCATCTGGGGTCAAAAACTAGGTCACGGGGTCAAATCTTAGAAAAACCTTGTGTGCACTCTAGAGGCCACATTTTTTGCCCAATCAACTTAAAATTTGCTCAGAATAATTGTCTTGATAAAATCTCGGACAAGTTCGAAATTGGGTCATCTTGGGTCAAAAACTAGGTCACTGGGTCAAATCTTAGAAAAACCTTGTGTGCACTCTAGAGGCCACATTTTTTGCCCAATCAACCTGAAATTTGCTCAGAATGATTGTTTTGGTGAAATCTTGTACAAATTTGAAATTGGGTTACCTGGGGTCAAAAACTAGGTCACGGGGTCAAATCTTAGAAAAACCTTGTGTGCACTATAGAGGCCACATTTTTTGCCCAATCAACCTGAAAATTAATCAGAATTATTGTCTGGATAAAATCTCGCACAAGTTCGAAATTGGGTCATCTGGGGTCAAAAACTAGGTCACGGGGTCAAATCTTAGAAAAACCTTGTGTGCACTCTAGAGGCCCCATCTTTTGCCCAATCAACCTGAAATTTGCTCAGAATGATTGTCTAGATGAAAGCTCGGACAAGTTTGAAATTGGGTCATCTGGGGTCAAAAACTAGGTCACGGGGTCAAATCTTAGAAAAACCTTGTGTGCACTCTAGAGGCCACATTTTTTGCCCAATCAACCTGAAAATTGCTCACAATGATTGACTTGATAAAATCTCGCACAAGTTTGATATAGGGTCATCTGGGGTCTAAAACTAGGTCACAGGGTCAAATCTTAGAAAAACCTTGTGTGCACTCTAGAGGCCACATTTTTTGCCCAATCAACCTGAAAATTGCTCAGAATGATTGGCTTGATAAAATCTCGCACAATTTTGAAATTGGGTCATACGGGGTCAAAAACTAGGTCATGGGGTCAAATCTTAGAAAAACCTTGTGTGCACTCTAGAGGCCACATTTGTTGCCCAATCAACCTGAAAATTGATCAGAATGATTGTCTTGGTGAAATCTCGGACAAGTTTGAAATTGGGTCATCTGGAGTCAAAAACTAGGTCACGGGGTCAAATCTTAGAAAAAAGTTGTGTGCACTCTAGAGGCCACATTTTTTACCCAATCACCCTGAAAATTGATCAGAATGATTGTCTTGATCAATTTTCAGACAAGATTGAAATTGGGTCATCTGGGGTCATAAACTAGGTCATGAGGTAAAATCTTTGTAAAACCTTGTGTGCACTCTAGAGGCCACATTTTTTGCCCAATCAACCTGAAAATTGATCAGAATGATTGTCTTGATCAATTCTAGGTCACGAGGTCAAATCTTAGATAAACCTTGTGTGCACCCTAGAGGTCACATTTTTGTCCAATCAACCTGAAAATTGGTTTACAAAAAAAAGTTATTATATCAGGTGAGCGCTCCAGGGCCAATGGCCCTCTTGTTTATGTGAGTTTATAGATTTTTTATGCTCCCCGAAAAAATTTCGGGGGAGCATATAGTCGCCACGCTGTCCGTCCGTCCGTGTGTCCGTGTGTCCGTCCGTCCGTCCGTCCGTCCGTCCGTCCACAGCCATATCTCAGCAACCCTTGGACCAAATTCAATGAAACTTCACATGTGAACTCCCTGGGTCAATACCTAGGGACCTTTTTCTCCGTTTGTAAATTTAAGGCTGCGTCATGGAAAAAGGGGCCTTAGTGTAAAAATTGGTTTTTCTCTTATTACTCTTCATCTAATGGGCAGAATTTAATGAAATTTTGTGCTCATGTAATAAATAGGATGTTCTAGACCATATTCTATAAATAATGTGTGTACAAGAAATCTGTCATGGGAAAAGGGGGCTTAAGGTATGATAGTTTTTATTTTGTGACAAACACTTATTCGGGGAGCATAATCCGTCTGTGACGGCTCTTGTTTTCTTATGACAATGAACTTGTTCTAAAAACAGTCCGGGTGTACCGTTTTGTATTGACAAACTGTCAGTGTTGTTATAAAATCTCGTAACTACGGCTTCAATAAAGCCATAGTTACGATATTTTATAACAACACCGAAGGAATACATTGATCGCGAAAAAATGTCCCTCGCTTTGGCCGAGTCCACCACCAGTAAGTAAACCAAAGGTGAATGAGCAGCAGGAGGCTTAGAAAAAAATGATGTGGTAGTACTATTTGAAAAGCAATAGTAGTTGCAATAATGTAACCTAAACCTTTTTGAATTTTGATCTGGGCTTCAAACCAATACCCACCATCAAGTTTGTGGCTACAATATCGCAGCTACATGGTTAGGTGCTCCAGCAGCCATTTTCTACTATTCTTTAAATTATTTTTCTAACTTAATCAATACCATGACAAGCATTGTTTGAAAAAGATCGCTTTAAGATTCTGAGAATTTTTTATATGGATAATGCATTAGTTTCCAAATTGATTCAATTGAAATCTTTATGTAACCCTTACTGTCAAAATGCCTGTGCCAATCTTGCACTTGTAGCATATTGTAATTACGCCTTCAGGGCATTTGCTGTACATTTTGCGTGACAATATGAGCCTTTGGAGATTTAAAATGGACCTGACAGTTTTCACTAGTCATTTGTCAAATTGATGGCTTTATGCAATACTATTGTAAAAACAAATGAATTTATATGTATTTACAATAATTTTGCCCTAAACTGTTTAAATTGAACAAACTATTTATTACCTTATGACACATTGAAGATGTCACCAAATTACGATTATTGCATCTAGGTGAAAGTGAAAGTTACCTGTGTGTAAGTTGGCATGTACTCTATGTGAGTAAATGATATTTTTGGAGTGGGAATATTAAAATAATATTGACGCCTGTTGAATATCTATTTGTGTTCTTATCCTTGATTGAAAAATCATCAAGTGTTGGAAAATTAGTGGAATACATTGGAATATTCGCTATATTGGTATGCAATACATTTATTTGATACAGTCATGTAGTTAACAAACAGTGCCTGATTTTGTGTTGTTAACCGTTTCCCCAAACAAGATTTGGTTTTGACCTCATTAGAAATTTGCTTGGGAAGACATTAAGGCAAAAGAAGAAAATGCTAATAATCATCTTTATAGCTCATCTTAATCCTTTCTCGCACAAGACCTGGTTTTGACGTCTCTAATAAAAAGGGCTTGGGAAAACATTGAGACAAATGAAGAAACTGCTGACAACCAGCAGTTTCTCCTTTTGCCTCAATATTTTCTGTTCTTTTTTCTACACAAATTCTGTCTTAATCATTGATGTCTTCAGCGGCTTTCATATTGGACCACCCTAAAATTTTGTCTTTTGGGAAAGGGTTAACAGGATAAAGAGCTTAAGAGATCATGAGGTATTGGAATCACTTGCCATCTATCATTCTGTTTGTCCTCCATCTGTCCATCCTTCCATTTGTCCTTTTGTTTGTCCACAATTATGGCCGCGGCCTTAGCACAGTTGGTAGCGCATCTGCCTCTCATTTGAGAGGTCCCAGGTTCGATACCTGGCCGCGGCAAATACCCTTTCTGACAAATTGTCACCCACCAATGGGTTTGAAATCGTTAACCTAAGTGAGGGAGCAGCTGGAGGCTAGGTAAGGGTGTTGTGGTAGTACTCAGGTTTGAGAAACAACAGGAATCCATGGGTAGGTGCTTCAGCCGCCGCAATATGACCCTGGCAGTTGAAAACGGCGTAAAACCCCAATAAACTCAAACTGAAACTTGTCCACAGTTACAGAAACTTTTCTCCCAAACCATACAGCCAAGATTGAGATAAAGACATTAGCTAACACGAGATTGCTAGAAGTTGTGTTTTGCCTAATTAAAGACGAAGAAAACTTCTAATTGCTAGGTTTTCTGGGGTTGAAGTAAAACTTAAGTGAGTGTGCAATGAATTTATTTTCAGTAAACAAGGATAGATCTGTCTTTGGAGAAATTTTTTCCTCATTCTGTTATTTTCCTTGAAGGTCTATATTCGTTTACATGGTATGAAGATTTACAACATTGCCTGAAGAATTTTGACATTGTGTAGAATTTTATTGGGATGCACTACCTTAATATTAAACTTGCAGAATGACAATGAAATGAACATGTTTCCAAATATAGAAAATAATTAAAGAAAGAAGGCATATCATAAACATCTTGATGTGAGTTATATTTGTTGTTCAAAGGCTTATCCCTTTCCTAAACTACAAGAATATAGACGGATCCAGATGGCAAATTGGCTATTAATAAACGTAGGATTTGTTTAAATATTGCATTGAAAATATTGAGACAAAAGGAGAAAATGCTGATTATCAGCATTTTCTTCTTTTGCCTCAATATTTTGGAAGCATCATCTCTTACAGTCGCCAAACTTGTAATGATTCGGAAAAGGGTGGCATGTTCTAAAATGGTATTTCCTTAAAGTTCAAGACATCTTAGAGAAATTCAAATTGTTTTCTTTCAATGATTTCTATATATGGCTGATATTGATACTTTTATTATCATATCCTTAGATAGGTCCAAAAATGTCTTAACCCTTTCCCAAACGACGAAAATTTAGGATGGACAGATCTTTGTAAAGAAAGAATTTGCATACAATATACAGGGGTTGAAAAATCCACTCGCCCGCTCGCATTGGCGAGTAGAAAATGCCGTAGGACGAGTAGATTTGGGGACGAACTAGTCCGACCGGGCGAGTGCAAATTTAGGACTTGAATCACGCTGATTGAGGGGAAAAGATAAAGGATCGAAAAGAAAGTATTTATTTTAAACTTCATATCGGATACAATAATATTCGCTGTAAAATACGACCTTTCCCTGTTTATGTCGATCAATCCCGAAAGTGAAACTAAACAAGGAAACTAGAGTAAATCTGTGTTACTCATATGCGATGATTTGGGCGAGATCAAAGACGCCGCAAACACAGTCAATTGATGACGTTGTCATTCCAGTTTCAATATAATCACGTGATTTTTCCGCACCCAAATAAGGTTACGTTTTACTATGATTTGTTTACAAAAGTTGCGCGTGCCAGAAATGCGGGAAAATTGGATGAATCAATGAAAACAAAACGCTATCTACGTAGTAAATACACTGACGTTAGATGGTTTTAACACAGACGCGTTGTCTCTTTCTGTTATGCCGCCTCGCGATTACACAAAGAAATTCTTTCACATTTACCGGGTAGTTGAACATATTAAACTGGTGTGCTTACTCGACCATTTCGACAGCTAATCTATCTTTCGAATTAAATAAAAAGTAAGTGTTTACAGTAATGTTAATCGGCGATTGATTTATGGTAAAAGATGGAGTCAACTCTGAGCCACATTCGATTTATTGACCATCTTTTTTAATAAAATTGTTGCCTTATTCGCCTATGACTAAGTCACTTTTGAAGTGGCGATCGCCAGCGAGAGCCCTGTCTGTCATTTATACTGAAGAAACTTTATTTATAGAGTCAAAGAGTTATGTTATTTGCATAATAATGCATCCGTAAGAGCCAACAGTCTAAAATTTTCTTCATCTGTAAGGGCGAGTTGGGTTGCCCTAAGGGCGAGTAGAAATTCAGAGCTAGGTTTGAAGAAATTTTTCAACCCCTGATATAGCCAGTAAAATATTGAGGCAAAAGGAGAAAATGCTGATTTTCAGCATTTTCTTCTATTGTTTCAATGTTTTCCCAAGCCTATTTTCTAAGGGATGTCAAATCAAGGTCTTGTTTGGGAAAGGGTTAACTACAGCTTAGAGGGTTATAATAGGTTCTCGAAAGAGTTCAATTATAGGCCTTATCTAACTAGAAGGCCCGAGTAATGTGCCCTTGCTGTGTAACCCATTCCCTCAAAAGCACGCCTTTTGACACATTACAAGATATAGGCTTTGGAAAACATTGTGGAAAAATTAAGACATCTTTTGACGCCTTACAAGATATAGGCTTTTGAAAACATTGTGGAAAATGAAGAAATTGCTTTTGACAAGCAATTGCTTAATTTCCCACATTGTTTTCTACTGAGAAGGACCAAAAAAATGTATAATTCCATTTGCTTAAAAATGTCATCTGCAACATCTTTGAAAGTGGACAAGTCTAAAATTTTGCTGTCTGGTAGTGGGTTTAATAATGTGTATGTTTGTGGGCTCTTGGAAAAGTTTCATGATGGGGCTAATCAGGAAGCTAGAGTTATGTGCCCTTGTTGTAAAAATTAAGCCTGACCATGTTCGTTATCTATAATGCTCTGATTGTTATTTCTCTGATTGCAGGTAGCACAAGTTCAGGGTATATGAGTGGGTGGAGTTAACATACGGCGTGACGACAAGACCAGATATGGCGGAGACGGACGAGATAGATAGGCCGAAACAGTATGCCCTCACCGTCGAGGAGCTACACGAGCTCATGGAGCTACGAGGCCATGAGGCGTATATATGGCTAAGGAAAACATTGAGACAAAAGAAGAAACTGCTGATAACCAGCAGTTTCTCCTTTTGTCTCAATATTTTCTATGCTATATAATACACAAATCAATGGTTTTTAATCTTAATTTTGTCATCTGCAGCAGCTTTCAAATTGGAGCACCGTGAAATTTTGTCATTTGGGAAAGGGTTAACGTGTATGCTTGTGGGCTCTTGCTAAAGTTCCATGATTGGCCTGAGCCAGGAAGCCAGAGTTATGTGCCCTTGTTGTATAATCATGATTTTCTGATTGCAGGTAGCACAAGTTCAGGGTATATGAGTGGGTGGAGTTAACATACGGCGTGAGAGACAAGACCAGATATGGCGGAGACGGACGAGATAGATAGGCCGAAACAGTATGCCCTCACCGTCGAGGAGCTACGCGAGCTCATGGAGCTACGAGGCCATGAGGCGTACGAAATTATACAGACGCGATACGGAGGCGTCACCGAAATGTGTAGAAAATTATATACTTCTCCAAATGAAGGTAAGCTTTGTGCATTTTGTATGCCATGACACATATCGATTTTACTGTTGTTATTAAGTTAGTCTGTCTGTCTGTCTTCCCAATTTAAGCCAAAGTGGACAAAAGGTGAACAACAAGGAGATGGACTGATTATTGGCTTAATCTGTTTAGTGCATCCTAAAATCTTTTGGAAAATAGAAGTAACGGTATACTTATTTGAATGTCCACCACAAATGTCCACCACCTTCTAAGCTGTGAGTAATATCAGACACCTCCCAATCTTTTCATGTGGATAAAATTTATAAATATTAAATTTGAGACTGGATCTGGAAAAATCCTGTTATGGCATTGGACACCAACAGAGATCTAGATCAGCCAGTATATACACACAGTCTGATCAAGGTCTGTAAGGCTTCTTCAAGTTCTGTAGCAACTGTAAGATGGCATGGCTTTTGATCGTGCTGTATTTAGGCACAAGCGTATCGCTGGTGTAATTGCCAAAAATTGGTAACTACAGCCTCAATCAATCTGTATTTACAACGTTTTACAATAACACTGATATCTGGAGAGACTCAAAGTAGATTCAAATGCTTCAAGGGACCCTTTTTCCAGATCCCAATTTATTTCATTGATTATATATTTGAAAAATGACCAGTTTAAATGAGTACTAATGAATTTCTAACCATCCTTGGAAGGCAAACAATCATGTTTATCTGAAAACTGAGGCGCAGAGGAAGGGTGTAATACATACTCCCGTTCTAGAAATCAATATAGGCATCATAGTTCTTGATTGGAAATCCTATAGAGTATTCTCACGTAATTTGATTTTGTCACAAACAAAATATGATGATTTTTTATTACTGAAAACTGCATATTTGTGCCAGCATTCTCTTGTAATAAGCCAACAGGACTTTTTAACCCATCATCAGACTGTACATTGAAAACCATTCGGTTCAATTCAACACCTGGCAGAGGCTGTAGCACAGTATTGGTAGCGCATCAAACGCCCACTTATGAGGTCATGGGTTTGATATCTGACCGCAGCAAACATTCTGTCTGATGTTTATCTCCCAACATCGGTTAGATAATCATAAACATATGTGGCCGAGCAGCTGGAGGCTTGGTAAAGATGTTGTGGTAGTAGTGGTATGAGATCATATGACATGAATCCATGGTTAGCTGATCCAGCTGTTGCCATATGACCAAAACTGAAAGAGGCGTTGGACCCCAACCAATCAATTCAAGTCTCATCCAAAAGACTGGAGTGTAGGGAGTTTCAACTAGAAACCGTTGTGTTACAAGTCCACCATGCTACCACAGCTGCACCAAATCCGACATATCCCTCAATTGCAACATGTTCTCCTTTCACCTCTATGTTCTTCACCTGTAGCATATTCATATTAGATTGTTTGTCATTTTCAACATTCTTGAGCCGAGCCCGGATAGCTCAGTCGGTCACGTCATAGTATATCAATCCAGGGGTCTCGAGTTCGAACCCCGGCTCGGCCAGTATCCATTCTGACATTTGACATAAGTCATTTGTCTTTTCATCAATGGGTGTGAATCACCTATGTGAGAGAGCAGCTGGAGGCTCGGTTTGGATATTTTGGTTGTACTGGTGCGAGAAATACCAGGAACCCACGGTTAGATGCTCCAGCCGCCGCGATATGACCATAGAAGTTGAAAACGGTGTAAAACCCCAATTAAATCAAAAAATCAAATTCAACATTCTTGAATTTGAACCTTTCTACTGCAGTGCTGTTTAGGAAATAATCAAATGTCTTATTTCTGTTACAAGCCCCAGAGCTATCATGTCAGAAGGAAGTACAAAATAAGCTAGGTCTCCAGGCAGAGTGTAGAGGGATATTGTAAATCAGGCTACAGAGCTTGTAAATCATAATGCTGAAGTGACAGCTTTGTGCTTTTAGATCAATTTATAGAACAGGATTAACCCTTTCCCAAATCGCAAACATTTAACCCATTACCAGACGACAAAATTTTGGACTAATCCAATTTGAAAGATGTTGCAGACGACAATTTCAAGTTGATGAAATTTCAAAAATCTTAATATTTTGGGCAAGAAAACATTGTGAAAAATGAAGAAATTGCTTGTCACAAGCAATTTCTTCATTTTCGACAATGTTTTGCCAAGCCTTTTCTTGTGAGGGAGTCAAAAGGCGTCATTGTGCAGTAATGGGTTAAACTGCAGTGTTGTAGTTAATAGTTAAATGCCTTGTTTCTGTTACAAGCCCCTGAGCTATCATGTCAGAAGGAAGTACAGAATAAGCTAGGTCTCCAGGCAGAGTGTAGAGGGATATTGTAAATCAGGCTACAGAGCTTGTAAATTATAATACTGAAGTGACAGCTTTGTGCTTTTAGATCAATTTATAGAACAGGATTAACCCTTTCCCAAATCACAAACACTTAAACTGCAGTGTTGTAGTTAATAGTTAAATGCCTTATTTCTGTTACAATTTAGCCCCTGAGCTATCATGTCAGAAGGAAGTACAAAATAAGCTAGGTCTCCAGGCAGAGTGTAGAGGGATATTGTAAATCAGGCTACAGAGCTTGTAAATCATAATACTGAAGTGACAGCTTTGTGCTTTTAGATCAATTTATAGAACAGGATTAACCCTTTCCCAAATCGCAAACATTCAACCCTTTCCCAAAAGACACAATCTTAGGGTGTTCCAATTCAAAAGGTGATATAAAGACGACAAAATGGATCTTGATAAAGATTGGAATTGTGTGTGATATAGTCGAGATAATGCTGAGGCAAAAGGAGAAACTGCTGATTATCAGCAGTTTCTTTTTTTGTCTCAATATTTTCACAAGGCCATTCTATTACGGACGTCAAAACCAGGGCCCCGTATTACTAAACATCTTACGATCAAGTTTTTGTGTAAACTGGCTAACAAGACATCCGATTGCACGAGAAATCCGACTGAGCCAATCAGGGCTGTTGTTACAAGTAATTATGCAAAAATCAAACATACGATCGTTAGTAATATGGTCCCCAGGTCTTGTTTGGGAAAGGGTTAAACTGTTCCAATTCCAAGGAATTTCAGGGGCCATAAAGATTTATTACAAAAGTAAACAATTTGAATGTCAAAGCATAGAAAATATTGAGGGAAATGCAGGAATTGCTGATGTTTCCCTCAATGTTTTCCCAAACTTTTCCAAAATAAGATGTCAAAACTAGATTTTCTTTTGGAAAAGTGTTCATTTTGTCCTTGCTTAGCAGTGTAACCCTTTCCCAAATAAACTTTAACTTGGATGTATTGAACGGAGCAAGCTTGGGAAAGCATCAAGAGAAAAGAAGGAAATGCTGATAACCATCATTTCTATATTTCCCTTCAAAATTCACAGGGTCTAATGAACATCAAAATTATGTTTGATATTTTGAATTTTGTGATAATCCTTTTATCTATGACTGTGAATAATTTACTAAGTTTCAGTTTCCCATAGATCATATGAGATAGTTTGACCTTAACTGATTAGGGGGACTTCTTGTTGGAAGTGGGCTATAGCAACAATAAAAGTTATAATGCATTATACATTCTGTCATAATTACACACGACATAGGGTTTGATGAACAATAAATGATCCATAAGACCCATTTATCTGGGGCTGTGAATATTGACAAGGTTTCAGTTTCCATGGATTGTATCCATTTACCATACAAGAAAAATTTAGGATGGCCTAATGTTGAAAAGCTGTTACAAACGACAAAATAAGTGTTGATAAAGTTAAGATTAATGCAAAATATTGCTCAGAAAATATTGAGACAAAAGGAGAAACTGCTGTTTATCAGCAGTTTCTTCTTTTGTCTCAATGTTTTCCCAAGCCTTTTCTATAAGGGATGTCGAAACTAGGTCTTGTTTGGAAAAGGTGCCATGGCGCATTTGGTAGCGCATCTGCCTTTCATTTGAGAGGTACCGGGTACGATACCCGGCCGCGGCAAATACACTTACTGACTTAAATGTCACCCATCAATGGTGTTGATATCGCGAATCTATGTGGGGAAACAGCTGGAGGCATGGAATGAGTATTGTGGTAGTACTGGTATGAGAAACGACAGGAATCCATGGTTAGGTGCTCCAGCCGCGGCGATATGACCATAGTAGTTGAAAACGGCGTTAAAAACCCCAATAAACTTGTTTGGAAAAGGGTTAAGAAAGATTGTCTGACCATGACTGATTAGGGGGACTTTTTGTTGGAAGTGGTCTACAGGAATACTAAAGGTTATAATACATTATTCATTCTGGGATAATGAAAGGCTTTTACTCTTCCCAAAATACAGAAGATGCTCTGATCTTTTAAATATCAGAGCTTTTTGCATTAGATTCACACCAAAATCTTGAGAATCATGATAATGTCGATGTGACCACCCGCAGTATGAGCCTAGAATATTGCGAAAGTGATGAATTTCGCTGCCTGCTAAGGTTTGCATATCAGTAATATGACCATTTTCAGATTCTATGACTCTTGAATTTTCCATGGTACAAACTTTTGGTGGTGTTGGATCTATGTGGTACAAGCTACATGGTGGCAAAATTCTTCACTTTCTGTTGCAAAATGATTAAGATGTTGCCTGAAACGTAAAGAATTAGTCAAGGTTTAAATTTCAAAAGGAATTCTCCCTCTTATGAAGGAAAGTGTTAAGTATCTCCAGCTATAAATCATTCTGGCCTGTCAATGTGAAGAAGAAAATGGTGTTTTTTCTCCTGGAATTACATTCTGCTAGAGTGGAAAGGTTATAGTAGTGTAGGATGCAAGTTGTCTTGGGTTTCAATCTTGTCTAGACATTGTACATATCAGGAACATATGAATAGGTACACCAGTCACCTTGATGTAATTTTATTACTCTCTGCTAGAATTTAAAGCACGCACATAGTAGTCCAGTATGCAAGTTTGACTTGGGTATCAATCAGATCTAGACTCTGTTCTTGCTTTACTTTGTGAGCTATACTAGGAACACATGATTAGGTGCCATGGTCAACAAAATATGACAATAGTTATGTTCTTCATGAGTGGAAATGTTTTACCATCAATAAAGTCAAATAACAATTGCCAAATTGTTTGGGGTATCAATTAGGTCTGTACATTGAACTTGTATTGGGTTTGAGTTTGTTGGGGTTTGACGCCGTTTTCAACTGCCAGGGTCATATTGCGGAGACTGGAGCACCTACCCATGGATTCCTGTTGTTTCTTAAACCAGTACTACCACAAAAAACCCTTACCGAGCCTCCAGCTGCTCGCCCACTTAGGTTAACGATTTCAAACCCATTGTTGGGTGACAATTTTGTCAGAAAGGGTATTTGCTGCAGTCGGGTAACGAACTCGGGACCTTTTGAATGAGAGGCAGATGCGCTACCAACTGCGCTAAGGCCGTGGCCTGAACTTGCAATGGAAGATGTTGCTGAACCCTTTCCCAAAGAACACATTTATAGACTTCTCTAACTTCATGGGAAATGCAGGAGACAAAATCAATGATAATTTGCCTAATTTACAAGTTCTGACTACAAAAAGAACCATTGTAACCTAATTTTGACAGGCATCTGATTCTGAAAGAGCTCAAAATTCATAATCTAGGAGACCAACAGACATAAGGGGGTAAAGGCATTCTAAATTTATTTCAAATCTAAACCCAATGTTGTGGATATTCATTGGAACCGTCTTGCTGAAACAGTTCCAATAAGAACCCACAAGATAGGACTTGAGGAAAATTGAAAGATAACTATGTTGCATTTTTGACACTTTATTGTACATTGATGCCTTTTGACTCGCTCATAAGAAAAGGCTTTGGAAAACATTGTGGTAAATGAAGAAATTGCTTGTGACAAGCAATTTCTTCAATTTCCACAATGTTTTCTAACCAAAATGGAAATATTTTTAGGATGTCATCAACTTGAAATTTTCGTCGGCAACGCCTTTCAAATTGGACCTGTCGAATAATTTTGCCATCTGGTAATGGGTTAAAAGCCATTGCTCCATAGTATTTGTAGCTGTGATATAGTATGGCAGCGATCCCTCTTTTTCAGAGTCAAAGTAAATATGATTAGTCCCGGGAGAAAGTCCACATTCCCCATCAATTTCTGACAAATTACCTACATCGTACCATCAACCAATGACACCATTCTAGACTCGCTGCATTCAATCTTCGGAAAATGAAGTCTCGCATCGGGAATGGAAATTTTTTGCCCTACTCTCTGTAGAGTTTCTTGATCTTTTATAGCCATAAAGTTTGGCAAAAAGGTTTGAATTTGATTCAAGCTTAAGATTTTAATCAAAGAAATATTTAAAGACATAATTTGGTAATTCTGACAAATTATCTACATTGGACCATCAACCAATGACACCATTCTAGACTCGCTGCATTCAATCTTCGGAAAATGAAGTCTCGCGTCTGGAATGGAAACTTTTTTTGCCCTACTCTCTGTCAAGTTTCTTGATCTTTTATAGTGATATGGTTGTAGGCAAAACATTTTAATTGGGATCATACCTATTATTTTCATTAAAGAAATGGTTAAATACATGATATTGGCGGTTATAGTGCTAGATTAACCGGGGTATCTGCCACTTTGGCAATGTGTTTTTAAGGCGCTCAACTCACAGACTTTATGGACGAAAATAAAGTTGTCCTCGAGTTAATATCGGTGTGCTATACTTTTGTTAAAATAGCTACAGATACATTAAAAAGCATCAAGGTGATATAACATTGCAATGGAAAAACTTGCATGCATGCATTCATGCAAATTTTGACCTAAATTAATTAATAACTACCGGTACATTCATGACATAAATTATGATATTGTGGTTACAGCATTGGTTCAAATGTAATGGTAGCAGGATTCATTTATTCTGTAACTCTTTTCCATTAAAACATCATTAGACTTTTAAGTAGCTCTAGAGTAAAAAGCTTTTAGAAACATTTAAGGTAAAAGATATAAACGTATATGTTTCGTAAATACCAATGTAAATAGGCAATAACTCGGCATTTGAAGGCTAAAAGAGTACAATATTTGAAAATGATATCTCTAGCAACCAAAATAGAAACAATAAGAAATGAAAAAAAATTGAAACAATATGAAATAAAAGTATCACTATTTAAAGGTTTTGTCTATATATGGAGAATTCCTGTAACAGTAGATCTGACCTCAAATTATGTAAATGCGATTCATTGGTGTCGTCTCTGTAAATTTGCCGTCAATTTAGCAAGTAGGACAAAAAACCGGATAAGAGTGGATAAAGACTTTCTAACTGTTATTTCAATTCCAAACCTTATATTGTGGGTACTCATTTGAATCGTCTCTTTGAGACGATTCAAATGAGTACCCACAACATAAGGTTTAGTGAATGATAAATGTTTCTGTCACGTTTTTGAAGAATAATTATCCCGTCCTATCATTTTAGTGAAAGTGTAGGCTCCCTAATGAGGAAGCCTTGTAGTCTTGCACTAATGGAACATAACCTTTCTCTCAATCTTTCTCACATTATGAAATAATAGACTGTTCCAAATTCAAAGCTATTCATTGGTTGGAGATGACAGAATGCTCTTGATTTAATTGATTGATTGGAGTTTAAGACCTCTTTGAACTGTTATGGTCATCATGGCGACTGGAGCACCTAACCTTTGATTCCTGTCATTTCTCATACCAGTACTGCCATGACATCCCTATCAAGCCACCAGCTTCTCGCCCACATAGGTTAACAATTATCAAACCATCGGTGGAAGACAATTTTGTCTGAAAGAATATTTGCCACAACCGGCGATCAAACCCGGTATCGGGACCTCATGAGTGAGAGTCTGACTGGCTACGAACTTCGCCATGGCAACTGACGCACCTTATGTAAACAATATCTAATTGTAAGAAATGAATTTTCAGGCTTTTGTGAAGAAAACATTTAGATATATGCAAAAAAGTTGGAATGAACATTTACTCCTTTTCTCTGAAACTCATGCAAGGGTTTGTCAATAAGTTGTGTCAATGGAGGGATAATTAGCAAAGATTTGATAAATACCATTTGAAAATAAACTTGGATTAGACTGCCGAAGATGACATTCATTTTGCAACAGCTTTCTAATTGGGACAGTTGAAAAAATTGGTGTTTGTGAAAGTGTGCAGAGTAGAGTGAATGTTGAGTGACATTGAGAAATGACCTATTCTGTCATGTGTCACAGCCCTGTCTCAGTCTGTCAGACTCAATATGCCTGCATTAGGGACGGTCAGCAACCTTTTTGTACACTTTACCAAACAATTTGTGATCAATGAATACTGCTACCAGGGAACAAACTTTGGAAAGCAATGAGAGAAAAGAAGAAAATGCTGAAACTCAGCATTTTCTTCTTTTCCCTTATTGCTTTCCATGTACAACATTCACGTGTCTCTTATTTTGAAACAATAACTTTGTCACCTGTTTAACTTCGAAAATAGGACCAATTAATCAAATATTTTGTCCCTTGGGAAAGTAGTGTTAAGCACATCTTAGGTGCATCAACACTAGGAAATGTTGAAGAGACCTATGTCAAAAGGACAATCAGATTCATTTACTCTTTTGTAAAATGTAATGCACATGTTTGTTTCTGCTGAAAGTAGGATAACCACTATGAGTAACAATTTTGTTAAAAAAAGAAAGAAAACTCCCAAAAGAAACAAAAACCCAAAACAGAAAAAATAAATACTCCTTTCTCAAAAGGTTTTCTTGTACGTAATAGAAAAGGCTTGGGAAAAAACATTGAGGCAAAAGAAGAAATGCTGTAATCATCATTTTCACATTTTGCATCAATACTTCCTGCTCTAAGATGGACATAAATTCCAATGTCATCAACGTTAAATGTAATGAATTTTGTTGTATGGAAGTGCTCTCAAAGAGCAGTCTAGAATTTTGCTGTAATGAAAATGCTTAAAAATTACAATAGCCCATCAATGACAAATATGTAATTCATGTTTTCCTCTCATTTCAGGTTTGCCTGGCCACGATGCAGACCTGGAGAACCGACGACTAGTGTTTGGTGCAAATGTGATACCCCCTAAACCCCCCAAATCTTTTTTACAATTAGTATGGGAAGCCATTCAAGATGTGACTTTAATTATTCTATTAATAGCAGCTGTTATATCATTAGCATTAACATTTATACCAACTAGTGGTAAGTATTGTTTATTTTTATCCCCCAGTATCGAAAGATCGGGGCATATTGTTTTACTCGTGTCCGTCTGTCTGTCAGTCTGTCCGAAAACTTAACATTTGCCTTTTCTCCAAAAGTGTTTGACATACAAAGCTCAAATTTGGTATGCAACTTCCTTTCAATGATATCTATCTGTTCCATGCAATTTGACCTTCCTCAAGGTCATCTGTTAACCCTTATCAACCCTTTACTCTACGAAAACTTAACATTTTACTCAGAAAACTTAACATTTGCCTGTTCTCCAGAAGTATTTGACTTACAAATTAAGCTCAAATTTGGTATGCAACGTCCTTTCAATGATATCTATTTGTTCCATGCAATTTGACCTTCTTCAAGGTCATCCGTTAACCCTTATCAACCCTTTACTCTACAAAAATTTAACATTTTATAGAAGTGGCCATTTCGGGAAATGGGGGGGGGGGGGCATTTGTGTTTTACCAACACATCTTGTTTTTTTACCTGTCATGTGAAAAAGGTCCGTCTGAGAAGTGTTTATATGAGAAACTGAAAGGGCCCAGTTTCATCAACACAATTGTCATGGGACGTTGATAATATGTTTAGGACAAGAACCGTGTATCGCGAATTCTTGTTCTAAGTGTTTTGAAACACACTGCTAAGACAAAAGTTATGTCATAAATACTTTGATTCCTATTTTGAAATGGAAATTAAATTAAGGTAGAAAATCATCTCACAGTGAAAAAAATCAACCTTAGTTACTCAGTCAGCATGGACTGCGCACACTTCCCAGATGGTCCATTTTTGCTTGATGGGTCACATTTATGTATAAAGGCTGAGCTATAGATAAAGTGATTTGTCCTTTTGGCATTTAACCATTATGGATCCAGATCAGGCATGACATACACACAATCTGATCAGGATCCATTTAGCATTCAATAAGATTGAATTACAAAAATGGACACTGAAAATAAAAATACTTCTTTTATATTTATGACCATGAACAAGCATGTCTAAAAACGAGCAGAGCACCCCATAAGCTGTTGAGCATAGAAAAAAGGCTATTTCAACCTTAAGAAGAAACTAATGTCATGATTATGCCTTCGTATCTAAAGATTGGGCACACATTAATTGTTTTACTTCAGTCTATATGTTGTGGTACTTACCAGTAATTGACCGAAAGCCAATCGACAGATCGCTCCGCCCAACATAGAATTTAAGACAAACAATGGGGATGTGATCGTTAATGGGCATGTCGATTGTTTTGATTGTCAGTCGACATAACGATACAATATCACATGTAACGAAGAATTTAAGACAAACAATTGGGATTTATATTGCACTTTTCTGATCGTCCATTGGCTTATCGACGTTTTTGATAGATAGCCGGCGTTTGGTCAATTCCTTACCAAACAGTGATGCCTTTTAACACATGATAGCACTGTAGGTGTTAATGCTGGGGAAACTATTTTATTATTTTAGTTGTTTAGGTATTGGTTTGATCCATTTGCACACAATGACTCTTTCACTCCAAAAAAGATAATGGTTTTGGAAAACATTGTGGGAAATGAAGAAATTGCTTGTCACAAGCAATTTCTTCATTTCCCACAAATTTTTCCAGCCACAGAGTCACACAAATTCAAACTTTCATTCACTTAAATTTGTAGTCTGCAACATCTTTGAATTTGGACCAGTCTAAAATTTTGCCGTCTGGTAATGGGCTAAAGGACAAGGACTAATTCTTTTTCTCCTTTATGTTTCAGCGGAAGGGGGTGGCGGCCACGATGATTCACACGAAGAAGCCGGCTGGATCGAGGGTGTAGCAATATTAGTAGCTGTTGTTGTTGTTGTTTTAGTGACTGCTTTCAATGATTGGCAGAAAGAGAAACAATTTAGGGGACTTCAAGCTAAAATTGAACATGAACACCAGTTTAGTGTAGTGCGTAATGGGGATGTTATTCAAATTCCGGTAGGGGATATAGTGGTTGGAGATATTTGCTTAGTTAAATATGGTAAGTACTGTTTTATCGTTATCCCAATCAGTGATACCTTTCGACTCCCTACAAAACATTGTGCGGAAAGTGGATGTATATTGGTATCATGTCAGAGTGACATATATGAAGGATATTGCCCTTTGTTGTGATGTTCGAGCAGCATTCCGAGGAGGACGTAAAGGGAAATAAGCATTTATACCCCCTTTCCCAAAGGGAAGACCTTGTTTTGGGACTCCCTTGTTTTGACATCCTTGAGAAACAGTGCTTGGGAAAATATTGAAGCAAAAGAAAAAAAATGCTGATAATCAGCATTTTCTCCTTTTGCCTCATTTATTTCTTTCCTATATCGTACACAAATTCTTTCTTGATCAATACACATTTTTCCGTCTGCAGCTATTTTCAAATCGGATTACTCCGCCATTATGTCGTTTGGGAACAGTTAATGAGAGAAGGGAATAAATCTAGTATTTCCTACTATTTTCAGCATCAATGTGTGGGCGTGAGAAGAGATAATGACATTTTATGTTGACTACACATTATAATACCCTGTCATATTGTGCAATTAATCCTTTCTAAAACAGTGACGCCTTTTGAAGACTCTTTATAGGAGAGGCTTTTGAAAACATTGAAGCAAAAGAAGAAAATACTGATAATCAGCATTTTCTTCTTTTGCCTTAATGTTTTCATTGCTATATTGCACATAATGGGTACCTTCATCAACATCGATTTTGCGTCTGCAGCAGCTTTAGTATTGAACAAGTCTAACTTTCTGTTTATTAATGCTTTAATCCTTTCCAAAACAACACCAGGTTTTAACATCCCTTGTAGAAAATGCATGGAAAAACATTTCCAAAACTGAAAACATTGAAACTATTTCAAATTGACTGTGGATGCAGATGACAAAATGAATGTGCAGGATTTGTGTACTACAGGAAAGCACAGAAAATAATGAGACAAAAGCAAAATTAATTCTGGAAACCAGTATTTTCTTCTTTTGCTTTGTTGTCTGTTTTATCTATTAGGGAAGTTTAACCCTTTCCCAAACAGCAAATTTTTTACTTGTCCAATTTTAAAGGAGTTGCAGACCGACGACAAAATTTGTGCTTATAAAGATAGAATTAGTGTATAATGAAGCCCCAGAAAATATTGAGGCAAAAGGAGAAAGTGCTGATTAGGCTTTATGGTACATGAATGCTATCTTTTCTAACATCCATTTTGTCGTCTGTAGCAGCTTTCAAATTGAAAGTCAAAATATTTTGCCCTTTGGAAAGGATAAAAGTAAAAATTTATTCCTGTGGTAAAGACTAGGGGGATATTGATCTCTTGGCAAATGAAAGTCAATATTATCTCTGGCTTGAATGACCTGACTTCTGATTGCATTTGTTAGACTAGATACAAAGCAAAGGGGGTCTTCTTGAAGAGCAACAGTTATGAGGGGGTAAAGGCATTCTAGATTTGAAATTTCAAATCCAAACCCTATGTTGTGGGTACTCATTTAGACAATTCCAATGAGCACCTACAACATAGTGTTTGATGAACATTGAATGATATTTTGCATTTCAAAAAGCTTTAATAATACCCTCTCTATTTTTAGCGCTGTGGAAGTCAATGACTTGATTGCATTTGTTAGACTAGATACAAAGCAAAGGGGGTATTCCTGGAATAACTGATGAGGCTTGAAAATTACAATTAATTTCAGGTTGTACAGAAAAAAGACACCAGCATGCATATTTAAGATAGTCCACCCCTAAAGCAGTTTGTGTGATGCCCAAATTTTTCGGGTGACGGCATAACCATTTGGCAGTGGAAATTGCTAAGTTTTTCTAACCGGTAACTTGTCCGTATAGATTGGATACATAGCGAATGTTTTTGACTTGCATGAAATATTCCATTGTGTGACGGATCTCATTAGGGGTTGACTACCTTAAACAACCCTTTTCAGGGCTAGAATTTCCCTGAAAAAATGACTCGAAATATTTTTCTAGTGGCTTTTGAAACCACTAGCAAAAAGGCAAATTCACTTGCAATCTGGTTTTGTATATATAATGAGGGTTTTCATTTTGAAAAATAAAAGCCTACTATGATGCATAATTTTAAGGGCATGTCCAAAATTGTCAATATTTGAATGTTGTTTTGTAAGCCTTTTCAAGCTGCATTGATAAAACTTGTAGGTGGGGAATATTTTTCCACTCGCCAAAAAAATCTAGTGTCAGATAGAATCACTAGCAATTTTCAATTTTAACTAGCAAAATGCCAGTATGCTAGTGGAAATTCGAGCCCTGCTTTTGCTGTATTTATCCAAATTTGCAGAAAAAACAACAACAACTAGAAACAAAGCCAATAAAGAAAATCACAACAAAAATAGATCCTTACAATAAAATAAAGTTCTTAGCTTTTTGAGAAAGACGTATAAAGAAAATTAAAATAGGCAGATGATAGGCTGATGTAGACTGGTACCCATTCGTTTAAATAACTGAATCTAAGACTGGGAACAGCTACTGCATTCTGTCCTATGATTAGTCAATAGATATGACCGTCCGAGGAATTCAACCAATCAGAGCTCATGTTCTAGAAGGGTACACAAAACGTTTTGGCGCGCTTTTACCAAGGGACGCTACTCTAAGTCACTTACACTACTTACGCTACTCTAAGTCGTTTACAGAGTTGCTTCCCCTGTCCAGGCCGTCTCAGCGACTGTGAGATTAGCTACAACCGTACCTAAATCCGTAGTAGATTTCAGGCACCGGAACCAGACTAAAGCTGATGATAATGAGAAAAGAGAGCAGAGTTTGCCCTCAAGGTAAAATGCCTGTAATGTGGCCGTTTAGAGATAAATAAAAATCAGATTTTTTCAAGCAGCATCGTTACGTATGCGAGCCTATTCGGGCATGGTCGTAAACATTTGGCGGTGGATAGTTCCACCACCGAATGTTTTCGACATGGCTCGAGTAATTCTGACGCGCTAATCTCATTAGGGGTGGACTTATACCTTAACTTTTTCTAAAGGGGGTCATTATGTCCCCCTGGTCTTCTAATTAGGGGCTCATGTCTATTGTAACATTGATTCTTCATGTCCCAGCTGATAATTTTTAGAGTGTCATTTAAGTCAAAACTGTGCCAAAAGGCATAATTTTGTGCGCTAAGGAAAACAAACCCTGGAGAGGATGCCATTGAAAGTTGTCTCATTTTTGTGTTCAAAGGAGATTACAAGTGAAGTTCCTTGTGGTTGAATGTTTAGACATTAGACTACATAGTGATGCCATTATGATACAGACTGCTTTAACTCTTTCCCAAAGGACAAAATTTTAGGGTGATTCTATTTGAAAGCCATGGCAGACGACAAAATGAACGTTGATAGAGATAGGATTTGTGTAAAATATGGCACAGAAAATATTGAGACAAAAGGAGAAACTGCTGGTTATCAGCAGTTTCTTCTTTTGTTTCAATGTTTTCCCAAGCCTTTTCTATTAGGGATGTCAAAACCAGGTCTTGTTTGGGAAAGGGCTAAATGTCAAAGATGACATGAAAATTCCTTGTCAAATGTGTCGATCTTTACTAATGATGAATTTAATTTTTGTTATGTCTAAGTTAAGTTTTTGCCATGCCTAAATTAACTCATTCCAACATTTGGAGCCTTTTGACACCCTCACTGGAAATTGCTTTGGAAAAAACATTGTGGAAAATAAAGAATTTGCTTCCCACTATGTTTTCTATCCCAAAAGACCAAAACATGTGAACTTCTATTTATTTGAAGATGACATCTGCAACATCTTTTAGTTTGGAGCAGTCCAAATTTTTGCCGTTTGGTAATGGATGAAAGCATTTGCATGCAAGAAACTTGAGGTGATTCAAATGATTGAAAAATTAAAAGTTATGAAATTCGATTAAATATTCTTGGAAAAATTCTTGAAAGTCTTGAATCAGATTCTGCTATAATCACAGTATCATGATAAATTCATTTTAAAAATACACAGCAAATTCAGCATCAGATAATATTTTGTCTGAACCAAATTAGGGCTCATCATGTTTTTGATGTTGTTATCTTTCCTAAGGAACAAAATTTTGGGCTAAAACTGACCATATGACTATATATCCAATGGAAATGCTCAATTCCACAGCCCTTTGACTTTATAAATTGACAAGGGTTTATGTATGTTCTAATTAGACAATAGATTATGTCATAGCACAAGGTCAATACCTGCTAATTGGGTGTCTATATAATATACCTGGTGCTAGGCTGGTGGTCATTATTTCCTACATTTTATTGACCTTTACCACGGTGTATAATCACGTGACTTAGAATTTCCGATAATCTTCAATAACTTTGTTAATACAGGACCGATTCGAATTCGGTTTGAAGCAGAGAAGGTGAAAAGTTGTCAGGAATAACATGGTCATGGTAGATTTTTGAAAAATCAACTGATAAAAAAGTTATTGAAGATAAACTAAAATTTTGGTTTATCTTCAATAACTTTTTATCAGTTGATTTTTCAAAAATCAACTACACCCATCTAATGCGTGACATCTGTCCACATTCTCTGCTTCAAACCGAATTCAAATCGGTCCCGTATTAACAAAGTTATTGAAGATATTTGGTAACTATTGCATCACGTGATTATACACTGTGTTTACTATGATGACCACACATCAGATACAAGGTTTTATCATGTCAACTTAGCCCCAATAATGTAACTAAAACATGTTGTATTGTGATGGTTATATACACAATTCGATAAAACATCAAAGTCTTATCAACCCAGAAATTCTATCAATCCAGGAGTTGTGAGTTAGAACTCGGCCAAAATCCTTCAAGATATTTGACAAAAGCAAATTCCCACCAATGGATGAACTGTTTATGAATCAACATGAGCACCTGATGGCGCAGATTGTATGTTCTGTTTGTACTAGTGTGAGAAATATAAAAACACCAGTAACTGCATGCAATGACTTGAAAATTGTTGGCATGTCGTTAAATCCCATTCAATCAATGAATTCAATCTTTGAAGTTATTGTCCAGCAAGATTAACCCGGGACATCTGCATATGCAATGACCCCGCTTCGGCAATGTTTTGATAAGACGCAAAACTAACAGACTTTGCACACGAATATTAAGTTGTCCCGGGTTAATTTGGGTGGACAATAGCTCTTTTAAATATTACAATCTATCCTCAATAACTATTTCCCAAGCAACACCTTATTTGTATGTCTGTAAAAGAAACATTTTAGGAAAATATTGAAGGCAAAAGAAGAAAACTCTGATTACCAGCATTCACTCCTTTTCCCTCAACATTTCTATCATTTTGATATGAATTTTCACATTTGAACTTCGCTATCTAGGTAAGGGATAATGTCAGTAAGGAGACTTAAGCCTCATTAACTGTGAACAATAAACATGGTTTCTAATTAGCAGGGTTGCAGAAATATCCTACACTCATCCTTTACTGCATAGGTCTTGGCCATAGTGCTGTTGGTAGTACATCTGCCTTTCACTCGAGAGGTTCCTGGCTGCAGCAAATATCCTTTCTGGCAAAAATGTCACCCACTAATGGTTTGATAATCGTTAACTGTACTGATAATTGTTTGGGAGTAAGTTAAGTTAGATATGCTGCAGTTATGGCACAGTTTAGTAGTATGTTGCAGCGGCCGATCCAGGATTTCTGTTAGGGGAGTTCGTTTTTAGCTCGACTTTTCGAAGAAAATGAGAGCTTATACTGTCACCCGGGCGTCGGCGTTGGCGTTGGCGTCGGCGTTGGCGTTGCAACCAAGGTTAAAGTTTTTTCAAACATCAATAACTTCCATAAAATCAAAGGGATTCAACCCAAACTTGGTATACTTATTCACCATCACACCGTCTACCTTACTAGGGCCCATGACCCTGGGACCACTCTATTTGGAGTTATGCCCCCTTTATACTAAGCAACTTAGAAAGTCGAGCGCGCTGTCTTCGGACAGCTCTTGTTACAAAAAGGGGGGTTCGTTTTACAACTGTTGCACAATTTTGATTTAATTTCTGCATGAAAATGAAATAATCAGGCTGCAAAGGGGGGTACATTTGAACCCCGGAACCCCCTCTGGATCCGTTTCTGTGTTGGACTCTCATTTATGGGGTTCCAGGTTCAATCTCGGTCCAGTGTGTGGAATATTGTAAACCTGCGAGGGATCGAGCAGCTACAGGTTCAGAAAGGATGTTGTGGTAGTACTGGTGATAGAAACAACAGGAATCCATGGTTAGGTGCTTCAGCAACCAGAATATGACTGAAAAACTGTTTAACCCTTTCCCAAACGACACAATTTTAGAGTGATCTACTTCAAAACCTGAAACAAATGACAAAAATGGATGTTATTAAAGAAAGGATTTGTGTATAATATGGCACAGAAAATATTGAGACAAAAGGAGAAACTGCTGGTTATCAGCAGTTTCTTCTTTTGTTTCAATATTTTCCAAAGCTGTTTCTATTAGGGACGTCAAAACCAGGTCTTGTTTGTGAAAGGGTTAAAAATGGCATTAAACCCCAGTCTGTCAATTATATTAGATATTCATGCTACATTTGCTCAAAACAAATTGAATTTTAAACCTGGTATTAGCTCTTACCATAATAGGCCTGGTGCTGATTTACTGATCAACTTGGCTTTGGGGTGCATTGAAAGGGGAAGAAAGTGGATAATGTCGATTGGAAAAGGGTCAAATACTGTTAGAAAACCCTGTCTCATTTCAATGTTTTCCAAAACGCTCTTGATTAGTAATTAAAAAAAAAACTATGTGAAAAAGTTTGGAATGTTTGAGATTTAGGGCTTGCAATTTAACAGCCATTAACTCTAGCTGTGATAGAACATTGGGATCATGTAAAAGGTTTTGAAAGAATAAGAGAAATAACAATTCTTCCTGGGAAATGTAAAAGACAAAATAAAATTTAATCAAGTATTCAAATCACAAGTATGCATGTACTATACTAGAAACTCCATTTTGTAAATTAAGTTCTCTTGAACTAAAGTTTCTTAACATCTTAGATTCTTCATGATTTAATCTTTCATGAACTTAAAATTTGAACAACTCAAATCAAAGTAGTGAATTTCAATTCTTGAAGTAGAAAGAAATCAATGGGTATCTTGTCCTCGAACTTGTGAAGCATCTTCACTCATGGTCATATTTAATAGAAATTTCAGACAGAACTTTTTATGCTGCTTTCATCATATTCATCTTGTGGCCAAAGCTTTTGCAGGCAGTATAGACTAAGATCAGCCTGCAAAACATGCAGTCTGATCGTAGTCTACACTGCAGCCTGTGTTCTTCTTAATTGTTGCAAAAACTCAAGATAAATTTTTTGAGATCTATGTTTGTGAAATTAGCAATTTGTTAAAAAATTATATAGTGAAATTTGTGTACGATATAACTTCAATGATAAATATTGTGAAATATGGAGAATATGCTGGTCATCAGCATTTTCTTCTTTTGTCTCAATGTTTTCCTGGGTGATATCTATTAGGGACTGTAAAACCAGGGGCCTGTTTCATCAAAACATTTAAAACGTGTTTTTGACTTACCAATGTCTTAAAAATGGGTTAAAACAACAATCATATAACCCAGGTCTCGATAAATTGGCGATACGCGTTTCTTGCCCTGAATTTGTCGAAAGACACCGGTAAGTCAAAAATACGACTTAAATATTTTGATGAAACCGGCCCCTGGCCTTGTTTGGAAAAGGGTTAAAATCGTAAAATTGTGGATTCTACTGATGTAACACAATCAATATAGAATGATAGCATAATCAGAGACAGACAATCTTTAAACCCTTTCCCAATCAAGACCGGGTTTTGACGTAGAAATGTCTTGGGAAGACATTGAGACAAAAGAAGAAACTGCTGATAACCAGCAGTTTCTCCTTTTATCTCAATATTTTTTGCGCCATATTATTCACAAATTGCACCTTTGGTAATTTCCATTTAGTAGCCTGAAGCAGCTTTCACATTGGACCACCCTAAAATTGTGTTGTTTGAGAAAGGGTTAACCTGTTACCAGACGGAAAATTTTAAAACTGATCTAAATTCAAAGATGTTGCAGACGACAATTTCAAATAAATGAATTTTAACATGTTTTCTTTTTGCCTAGAAAACATTGTGGGAAATGAAGAAATTGCTTGTCACTAGCAATTTCTTCATTATCAACAATGTTTTGCAAAGTCTGTATCTTGTTGGTCGTCAAAAGGCGTCAATATGTTGGAATGGGTTAAGAAATTTATTTGCTTCCTAGAACAGAGAAACATGGGTCTTCATTTTTGTACACAATTTACTGGCTGGTGTCAATTAGCACAGTTAGTCACGCATCAAGCTTTCACTCATAAGGTCATTGGTTTGATCCCTGGCCATCCCATTCATATGTGCAGGCTATGCTAGCGAGCAGCTGGAGGCTTTGTAAGGATGTTTTGGATGTACTGGCGAGAGTAATGACATGAATCCATGCTCAGATGTACCAGCCGCTATCATATGACCATAGCAGTAGAAAGAGGTGTTGAACCCCAAAAAATTAATCAATTGATCAACAGTCATTGTATTGCTGGCAAATAGTGCTATGTTTACTGATACTATATAGATTTCCACATAAGGATGCTTTTTGACACCCCTAGAGAAAAAAAGCTATAGGAAACATGATGGGAAATAACAACATTGCTTTTTACAAGCAATTTCTTCATTTCCCACAATGTTTTCTACCCTAAAAGACCAAAAAAAGTATTCATTAATCAGTGATGTTTTTACAATTTTAAGATTGTGAGTCCTGGGGACTCGCTGGATTCCATATAAATGAGTCCAGCTGCTAGTTTAGTGAGTCCAATACACTATTTTGAATAGGGTTTCTGTAAAAATTGTTGCATCCTCGGACTTGCTAGAATTAAAGTTTTGCATCCCAGAGACAAAATTATGAGTAAAAGATGCAGGATGCGCAGGTAAAAAAATCACTGATTAATGTTATTCATTTAAAGTTGCTGTCTGCAGCACCTTTGAATTTAGACCAGTCTAGAAGTTTGCCTTCTTTTATGATAATTGGTTAAAATAAAATGTTTATATATTTGTTTGTATTTCAGGTGATTTATTGCCTGCTGATGGGATTATTATTCAAAGTAACGATTTAAAAGTAGACGAGAGTTCGTTAACGGGAGAATCTGACCATGTTAAAAAAGGGGAGGTCACGGATCCAATGTTATTATCAGGTAAGTAGATGTAAACTTCAATGAAAACCGTCGGTCAGCCTGATATGTCTGGTTAAAATGATGGAGGTCTGGTGACATATTTTTAAGACTCGACTGACTGGTACAACTGGAAAAATACAAGTTTTTATGTTATATTGACCATTCCTAAAAAGCTAGGATACCAAACAGTACACTTTCAAACCAAATTCTTATTAATACCTTCAAAATTACATCATAACGTAATACAAGAGTCATACCATTTTTCTCGCCAAGAAATTTTCATACTTGATAAAATGCAACCATGGGATTGATTGCTTTAATTATTAGCTGACTACATGTCTTGTGTTATTCCAGGTACCCATGTTATGGAGGGCAGTGGTAAAATGTTGGCTACGGCAGTTGGTGTTAATTCTCAAACCGGTATCATCTTCGCTCTACTCGGGGCTTCTCACGATGACGAGGGTGGCAAATCTGACGGGCCAGACAAAAATAACAAAAATGCTCAGGGTACTAATGCAGGTACGGCTATACACGGTTGTTGTAAGGCAACTTAGTAATGATATTTGCTTTTCTATTAAAAAAAGACATACAATATACAAGACGGGATCTGGAAAAAAGGCACCTTATACAATTTTAGACATCAATGTTTCAAGACCAGGTCATGCACGAGAGCAGTCTGAATGGGATCCATGCTGCACAATTAAGGTTGCTATAGGTCTTGAAGAAACTTTTGGAGAACAATATGGTTCTTGATTAGACTGCGTGTATACGCAGGATGATCTGGAACCTTATTGGGCTCAAAAACCTTTAAAAAAGTAAAGAAAACTTTTTCCAGATCCTTGCTCAATATGATATGCAATAAACAAGAATGTTTCAGCTTTTCCTGCTAGGGAGATAAAAATCAGTCTGCACATACTAAGGTTCAAGCTATCTGATATTTCATAATAATTTGTCTACACCAGGCCCTGGTTTGTCGAAAAAACTTAAGTACATACTCATGAGTACATGCTCAACTTCAATGGAATACTCTCCAAGGTTGAAGGGTATTCGATTGAAGTTCACGAGGATTTCGTTTGATTTGAGTACGGTGCTCAGATTTTAGTCTGAGAACATACTTAAGTTTTTTCGAGAAACAGGGATTGGAATCACTTGTCACAAAAACAGCAACAATTACAGAAAATTTTCAATAAATATGATACTGGTTTTAGCCATAGAAGAAGTAAAAATGTCAGGGATTTGTTGGATGTGATGCATCTTAAAAAAACAACACTTGATAAAAAAGTTATTAATGTCCAAACAAAATTTTGCAAATTTTGTGTAATTGTTGCTGCTATTACATCAAATGATTCCTGGCCTATAGTATTGGTCTTGATAAGTGACCTGGCAGAGCATCCCTAGCTAATAGCTAGAGATGCTCTGCCAGGTCATTTATGAAGACCTATAAAAGACTTGCTAGAGCTTTGTAATCAACAAACCAATCTAGTTTACATTTAGTTTGACATTTATATAATCATAGTGCAGACAGATTTGATTGTAAGGATGTCTGTCAAAACCAATAAAAAAGATAAGACCAGGAGAAATTAGTAGAGTGAAGACTATTTGATGTCATTGTGCAAAAAGGTCATAAACAATGTTATTGTACAGACCAGAGAGCATTATATAAGAGAGGGTGATGCCATTCTAAAATTTCTTATTTCAAATCCAAACCCTATATTGTGGGTACTCATTAGAATTGTCTCTTCGAGACAATTCCAATAAGCACCTACAATGTAGGGTTTGGTGAACATTAAATGACATATTGCATTTTGGAATGCTTTCACTCCCTCTTATCTGTAACTCTGGTGCAGACACATTACCTTTTCCAAGCAAACCCCAGGTTTGATCATCAAATCTATCAGTAGAAAGCATTTTCTTCTGTCCCTTGCGATAAATTAGCCTCTTTCTTTCTGTTCATGAAAGGATAAGCTTTTACATATATTGTCGGTGTTATTGCAAAACCTTGTAACTCCAGCTTGATAGAAGCTGGAGTTACAAGGTTTTGTAATAACATGGACAATATGTGCAATAGTCTAGAGCTCCTTTTGAAATATAGAGGGATTACATTTGCTTTATTAAGCATTATTTCATGGCTTGCTATTTCAAAGGGACATCTTTTGAATACAATATTGCAATTTAGACATCAAGAGCTCTTCACTTTACCGTAGATATTTCATTGTCATACTTTTCCCTTTTCATGATTGCTTTAACAAGATTATTAATAATTTTCATTTTGAATGTTTGTTAGTTTCAAGTTTGAGTGCTTATGATTTAAAATTTGTTTTGCTTATTCTTTGTCTCTTAATACCAGGGTGGAAATCTAACAAGTTTTTTTTAACCCTTTCACTGCCATAGGCGACTTTTGTCGACTACAGGGGGTCCCTGCCATAGGCGACTTCAGTCGATAAATTTATGGGGGCGAAAAATATGAGTACCCAAAACATAAAAAAGAAAAAAATATTGTCATTTCATAAATAACCTTTAAATTTTGGTCACATATAGGTGCTTAATTTGTCAGTATGTGCTGAAAATTTGAAAGGAATCCATCAAATGTGTCAAAAGTTATGCATGTTTTTGTGTACAGGGTATCAATTCTTGGAAATTTCTTCGAATTAATTTAGCAGTGAGAAACGCGTTTGAAATAAATATTTGGCAGTGAAAGGGTTAAACCAATCTGTATGAATTAATGAATAAGTATTTTGGGATCACCTTCTGACATCACTTTCAAATGCTAAATGACTGATTTCATTCTAAAAATCAAATGAAAGGTAAACAGTTTCAGGTACAAGTCTTTGCTATTGTTCCTATATTGTCCTAAATCCCAAGTGAAAGGCGTGTTCCAAAAGATATTTTAACCCATTACTACATAGCGACGCTTTTTGACGCCCTTGAAGAAAACATGCTTGGGAAAACATTGTAGTAAATGAAAAAATTGCTTGTGAAAAGCAATTTCTTCATTTTCCACAAAGTTTTCTAACCCAAAATGTAAAGATTTTAAAAAATTCATCAACTTGAAATTGTCATCTGCATCACCTTTCAAATTGGACCAGTCTGAATTTTTGCTGTCTGGTAATGGGTTAAGTACATATAGATCAACAACTTTGCACTTAGCCCTGAAAAAGTTTGTCAACATGAGTTGAGATGATGAATATGTGCACCCTCTGTTATAATAAAACTGGAAAATTAGTTTACAATGTAGTTTAAAAAATATAATAAGCAAGTGGGTCACTTTCCCGATCACAAAAATAACCTATAACTAGGTGGAATAACCTGTTTTGCGGAGGATGATCTCTGCTGTTCTCTGCAACCCATAAATATTTTATAGATATGGGATCCAAATATAGACATTGTTTTCTGGTATATGATTGAATACACAGTGTATAATCATGTGATACAATATTTCCAGAAAATCTTCAATAATTTTGTAAATACTGGACCGATTTGAATTCAGTTTGAAGAAGAGAATGTGGAGAGACGTCACGCATTAGATGAACGTAGTTGAATTTTGAAAAATGAACTGATAAAAAAGTTATTGAAGATAAACCAAAGTTTTGGTTGTTGTTTTTACTCCTTGGAATGATCTTGAAGAGACGATTCTTAAGGAGTATACCCACTGCATAGAGGTTGATGAATGATTCAATCAGGTGTGGAATTTTGAAATTTGTTGAAAATGATCGTTTTGAAGCTAGGTTCTGTAAGGTCAAAAACCTAAGACAGATTTGAACAAATATTGATGTTACGGCCTGTTAATTTGTCAAGTTGTTCTGGTTATGGGTTAACCAATAGATAAACACCTTCTATCCTATCTTTTTTTCTGAGGATGATCGCTGCAGTTCTCTGTTACCCATGAATATTTTATAGATATGGGGTCCAAATATAGACTTTGCTTTCCTGTGAATGATGGAACACTCAAACAGTGGGGAACATTGCTTTTCGTGACACTGTAGTGTATTGACTCTACGTCCATGAGGCCTGTATGTTTGGGGCGTAGTTTGTAGCGCATCAGACTCTCACTCATAAGGTCCCTGGTTCGATCTACTATCACAGCAAATATCCTTTCAGACAAAATTGTTTCCCACCAATGGTTTGATATTATTAACCTTGTGTGCGAGCAGTTGGAGGTTTGGTTAGGATGTTGTGATAGTATTGGTTTGACAAATGACAGCAATCCAATGTTAGGTGCTCCGAGTATGATAAGACTGTAGCAGTTGACAGAGGTGTTAAACCTCCAATAAGTAAATCAAATCATTATCAATGGGTCCTGTGTGTTTGACTCTGTGTTCATGGTTCTTTTCATAAATTTGACATATAAGAAAAATCTTTTGACATTTGACAAAAGTTGTTTGCATCTGGCCAATTTTTCTGCACATATAAAGCTGCAAATGTCTCAGATTAGATGTTGTTTGTACTGGTGTGAGAAATGCCGGGAACACATGGTTAGGTGCATATCAAAAGATACATTTTGCTTGTAAGAATCAGGATGGCAAGTTTGATACATAAGCGCAAATGTATTTTAAGACTTATGAATTTATATGCATCTTCTATAGTTTTGCATCCAGCTTTGAAAATGTTCCTCAGTAACAAGCCATCTGTTGAATTTTCGTTGAGTCAATACAGAAAATGTTAATCCAATAAACAGTCTGTGTGGGCAGTGAAAACATGCCTGCATTGTCTTCTGGTATGAGGAGGTTCACCTTTCTCGTAATTTTGACTTTGCTTTGGAAACACTAATGACAGTTTTACCCTTCTTATGGTTGAAACTTTGTTTGAAATCGTTTGAAATCTTGACTGGATTGGGCCACTGGTAATGTCTAGACTTAACCCTTTCCCAAACAAGACCTGGGGCCCGTATTATCAACGATCTTGCGACCACGATTTTGTGTAAACTGTGTAACAAAACATCTGAATGCACGAGAAATCAGAATTGGCCAATCAGGTTTGCTGTTTCAAGTAATTACGCAAAAACAAATCGTACGATCGTTGATAATACTGACCCCTGGTTTTGATGTACCTAAAATAAAAGGCTTGGGAAAACATTGAGGCAAAAGAAGAAACTGCTGATAACCAGCAGTTTCTCCTTTTGTCTCAATATTTTCCATGCTATATTGTACACAAATTCTATCTTAAACAAAGCCCATTTGTCGTCTACAGCAGCTTTTGAAATGGAAATTTTGAAAATTTTGTCGTTTTGGAAAGGGTAAAGACATAGGTCGCTGGTTTGATCCTGGTCACTGCAATCTTTCTGGTAAGAATAAATCTAGGCCCTGTCTCCATAATGGCCTTAACTTTTTCCCAAACGACACAATTTTAGGGTAATCCACTTCAAAAACTGCCACAAATGAGAAAATGGATTTTATTAAAAGAAGGTTTTGTGTAAAATATGGCACAGAAAATATTGAGACAAAAGGAGAAACTGCTGGTTATCAGCAGTTTCTTCTTTTGTTTCAATGTTTTCCCAAGCCTTTTCTATTAGGGACGTCAAAACCAGCTCTTGTTTGGGAAAGGGTTAACAGGATTGGCCCACTGGCAATAGCTAGACTTAACACATGGGTCGCTGGTTTGATCCTGGCCTCTGAAATCTTTCTGGTAAGAATAAAACTAGGTCCTGACTCCATAATGGCCTTAGCTCACTTGTTGAGTGGAATGTAAAACTATGATTTATCAACGTCACTCATTGCAACTTAGTTCTGTAATAAATTTTGACTTCATGCACATATTTATGGGTAATTTCAAAAATAATGCATCCTTTTTTAAAAACTGATATACAGTGCGAGTGAAAAGGTTTTTTAGTGATTGTCTTACTCCAGAATATGTGTTCTGTTATTGCTAAAATGTGTACAAAATTTTAAGAGAATATCTACTTTCGTTTCAATTTAATAGCATTTTTAGTGTCCATATCATTGGTGCACTGTTAGTATGATTTTATGTAATTACTTTCATATAATCAAGGTCTCCTGATGCCATGTCTATGGACACCCAAAAATGTCCCAAGTGTAACGTTTTGTGTTAGAAAGCCTGTATTTTTGTCATGTGATATTGAAACTTATTCTGAATTCTTTTTTACAGATGCGCATAGTCCCCATGAAAGATCAGTAATAGTTACACCTGAAAAGAATTGCTACTATGAACTTAATCAACCAAAATTCATTGTCCCAAGTGTAACGCTATTTTTGCGATTTAGAGTGATCAAGTAGAAATGCTTAAATATTTAAGTTGCACAGAAAGTTTGATCAAAATATTGCAAAACATGTAGGATTCTGTCTGAATTTTGTTTAGAAAACAATCATTTTTCAGAAATGATTGAGTTATGTGTCAATTTAATTTATTGTCGGGCTCATACCAATTATCTAGCAGAGATATATATCATTGACTTCTTTGGATCGGTATGAGTTATTTGAACATCCTAAATCAACAGATACAGTTTAATTCATTTGATATCCTTTAAATCCATCTTAAATGTATTTAAAATGTTTGTCCCAAGTGTAACGGCGTAGAGCTTTGAAAAATTCAGCAAAATCTTATCCTGTGATAGTTTGGAAAGTGTTTTTTTCATTTGTGTTTCTTGGAAACCAAGTAAAGTAATCACATATTGACTTAATACGACTCTTTGGGTTAAAAACAATAAATTTGATATGCCAAGGGAGATATTTGAAGCAATGTATTTCACATATAATATGTGGTGATTACGGTAATGAAACTGTGTGTCTTTGTGAGGAAAACAAGAATAATATCAATTCACAATGTTTTAATGTCAGTTTTCACTAATACACCCATTTCGTAACAGCAAAGTCTTTTTCAAAAGAAATTCATATTAATAATTTTTGTTTCAAGAAAAGTGTATTTTTTCTTTATCTTTGAAACTAAATCCAAAACACTTAAAAGTTATATAATTTATTATTTTACACCTTTAACGTGTCAAATTTTGATACCCACTTACATCTTGGTAATACCTAATACAAAATGTTGAAAATCATAAATGATTTCAACAAATAAGAGACTTCTTGGAGTTTTTAAACAAATTCATGTGATTTATGAAGCTTATTTTGGAAAATGGCACCCATCTGTATCCAAACAGCTACTTTTATAATCGCATCCAGGTGTGTTCTTATCTATATTATCAAAAGCAAACATGAATTGTAACTAGAAAATGGATTTTCTGAGAGCTATTTATGTCATTAGTTTGTCCCAAGTGTAACGGTTTTGCTGAAATTTGATTTTTGATGTGTCCTCATCATATATCAAGTTATTGTACCCAAATAGTTTTTTGTATGCTGGCTGCAAGTACCCTCCTAATGTAACAGATTAAGTATTGGCTTTGTATATCATGTATGGAACATTTTATGTAAACTTTCAGAGGTAATTGATAAAATTTTTGACTAAAACATCACTAAAAGTGGCCATAAAGTTGGTATATTCACGTTAGGTAGCCATATTATACATCAAATTTTACCTTAACGTTCGTGTAACAATATTAAGTGACATAAGAGATGAAATTTATACATTTAATAGAATTAAAGGAGCGATATAAGGCAAACATATTTGTTTAAAAATTCTCCAATGTTTCAAATAAAACCGTTGAAATTTGAAAAAATGTTCAGTATTTATATTTTCGTGTCTGATTTATAAAAATTTGACATATTTGGATTTACTTTTGACGAATAATATTTCAATATAAACAACTTCATTTTGGACCCCCTATGTCACGTTTTGGATGCATTATTTTTGAAATTACCCTTATCATTTCCTAAAAACTTCTTATTTTAATGGTTCAAAACAGTAAATTGTCAGTATTTTAGAAAATTGAGGCAATGCAAATGGCCTTCATTTCACTGTATTTCCTTATAATTTAATCCAATTATTAAGAATAGGAAAGTCAGGAGGTGATCTTGTAGTACTAGTAAAAATTTCTACTCCAAAGTTTTAGTTTGATTTTCAAGTTTTACTGTTTTAACCTTTTCTTGTTATTATTAGTTTAAACCTTTTATGATTTCTTTCTCTGCCTTCCCTCCATTCTCTAGCCGAAGTTACTGTTGTTTCTTATAAAGGTAAAGAGAATGTTGTTTGTGCCAAACATATTACAAACTTATTTATTTACAAATATAATGAGCCAGGATCTGGAAAAAATGTCCTTTATGGCTTTTGAGACCAACATGGATCAGATCAGCCTGTGCATACAGCCTGTATATTTGCACTGTCAGTCTGATCATGATCTATACTGTTCTTAAGGTAGTCCACCCCTAATGAGTTTCGCGGACGTCTGAAATATTCTGGCGTGGTCTAAAACATCCGACGGCAGAAATTTCCACTGCTGAATGTTTACGACCATGCCTTAATAGGTCCGGACATGTAACGATGCGGCTCGGAAAAATCCAACATTTTTCTGATTCTCAAATTGGCCGGATTATGGGTATTCTACCTTAAAGTAATATTCATTATCTGCAGCAACTCTCGTGAGAGCCTCGAGATCTAGGATCAATTGACTAGACTGCACTCCAGTACTCTGAGACCATAGTCATTGTAACCCATTCTCACATAATGACACTAAGTCTTGTTGATGCCTCGTAAGATAAAGGCTTTGGAAAACGTTGTGGAAAAGGAAAAATCTGCTTGTGACAAGAAATTTCTTTATTTATCACAGTCATAAATTGTTAGAATTTCATCAAGTTGAAAATGTTGTCTGGAACATCTTTGAATTTGGACAAGCCTAAAATTTTGGAGTCTGGTAATGGGTCGATTGCCATAAGGATGTTTTTTCCAGATCCAAGTTGACTGATTCAATAGAAGAAATGAAAAGAATAAAAAATACCCATATTAATCATCATTTATGAAAAAAATGTATCATTTCCTTAAGGTAGTCCACCCCTAATGAGATTCACGCGACCTCGGAATTTTTCCGGCGCGGTTGTAAACATTTTACGGTGGAACTTTCCACCGCCGATTGTTTACGACCGCGCCCGAATGGGTTCAGACTCGTAACAACGACGCTTGAAAAAAGGTGATGTTTTATGAATCACAAAATGGCTACCTTAAAGAAATATTCCAAATACCTACTATAATAATTACCTTATTTGCATTTATTGTCTTGTACTGGAGGTTGTATTTGTCTGTTTTGTTTTGTGTAATTTATTAATTATAAATGAATTGTCTGTGCAACTGTCATGAAAAAATAAATATTTGTACTAGTGTTTCATAAAAGGATATCGCTATTCAAAATAGGCTGAATTTGTGGAAACATTTATTAGAAAAACATAATTATGAAGATATTTTATATTTTTATTGACATTGATATTGTTGGCTCTGTTCACAGAAAAGTGTCCGCGATTCACTGCATGGCCATTCTCACATAGTGTGGTCCGCTTTCTACACTGGGCTTTGTGTTGCGCTATATTATTATTCAATTGTAGTGGGCAATGTCATGGCTTCTCATTGTTGTGATATATATGAGCTGTATCCTGGATAAAAGACTTCTATCAGATGTGAGATCATCTTGTAGCCAGATCAGTCTGAGTATGGTCCATGTTGCTATCTAAAGGTAGTCCACCCCTAATGAGATTCACAGGACTTTGGAATTATTCTGGCGACATTATAAACCTAAATAAGCTTGGATTGGTAACAATTGTTAACGATGTCACTCAAAGGATTTTGACATGGCATGAATCTCATAACGGGTGGACTACCTAAACAGCATATCGTCAGTGTGGAGTCAAAACCTTGTAACTACAGCTTATTCAAGCTGTAGTTACGAGGTTTTGACTACCCAACAACGATATTGATGACCTGTAGTGGTTGTTATTGCTCCATCAAGATCCTGATTATTGAACTCTGCATAGGCACACACAGATCTGGAAGTATGGTGGTCTCAAATGCTCAGATGGCTCTTTTGCAAGATCCTAGCTCATATTTTCAAATTTTTCAAATTTCAAAATGGAAAGATTGCGAATTTTGTTTTAGTTTCTCTGAATGTTACGCAAATAAAGAGCTGTATTTGAAAAAAAATTCCTTCAAATGTAATTTGAGCATGCTCCCCATAACAATGTTTCGTGCAATTTGTTTGTGGTTGAGCATATACTTAAATTTTGATATATTCCCCTTATAACCCTTGTCATGCTAAATTTTATGCAATTCTTCATTGTCTTAGGACATATATGTAATGCAGACTAAGGCCATGCGGCACATATGTGTATAGATGAAATCAGGCTGCACATAATGTGTAGACTTAGGTCATGCTACACATAATATGTGTATAGACTAATGACATACTGCACATATGTGTATACTGAGGTCATGCTGCACATATGTTTAGACTGAGGTCAAGCTGCACATATGTGCATCATACTGCTGCACACATTTGCAGGCTAATACTCTTCTATGCAGCTGTCCCATGCATTCTGAATTATTTTAGTTGAGCATGATAAGGGTGTAACTTGTCTTGTGCAATGTATCTATAGGTACTCTGTCAAAATTTTGGATTTTGTCTGGACTTATTGTGAAATTATTTATGCCTCGCCGCATCAAATCTTTCCAAATCCACTTTGTATTTTGTATTTTTGTATCACAAAAAGTAATGCCATGTCGTGTCACAAAGGCCCACCCTGTTTTTAGAATCAATCGGAGTAAGTCTGTGAAAAGAGCCAATAAAATATCCATTTAATAATGTTAAATTGAACAACCTTTACAAATTAGAAAGATAAAGTTTATTTTTACCTGTAGTTACATTAAAAAAAGCAACATCTACAGCTTAATGAAGCTGTAGTTGCAGCATTTTAGAATGTAACTTCATCAATATTCTTGAATTGATCAATTTTAAAGTATTGGATCAATTAAATTATAACTAAACTTGCAGGGTTTTCAAAATTAGTCTTTATTTAAGTGTTAGGCGCTAATTCAAGCTTTGCTTAGAATTTGCCAAAAGCACTGGCAACTGAATCTCAGCACAAAATAGAAATGTCAGCTTGGAGCATCTAACATTGGACGAATTTCTGTCTTGAAGATCTTTCAGAGTTTGTGAGAATGAAATGAAATGAATGAAAGTTGAAGTAAAATGAAAGATTAAAATTTACAAAACAGAGCTCCCTTATCAGCCATTTCTATCTTGAGGTGAGTTTGTAAACTACTTGTTGAATCAAATATAAATCAATGAAAAAAAAGGAATTAACTTCGAATTAATATTGGCTTGCAGGCTCACAAAAGACAGGGTCTGGACCGGACGAACCATGTGAGTTACACCCCTTTGTTACTTATTGTTTTGTTTTTAGGGATCTCGATATAAGGAAATGATGGCAAATTAACATTGCTTTTCAACAAAAACCTTGTAACTGCAGCTTGTTTCAAGCTGCAGTCACAAGGTTTTCGTTGAAAAGCATCAACAAATTTGTTATTTCTAATGTAAACTCTATGTTGTGAGTACTCATTTGAATTGTCTCGATGAGACACTCGATCAGACAATTCAAATGAGTACCCAGACAATAGGATTTGAGCAATGATGAACAATATTTTACCATTTATAAACAAGTCCTCACTTCCTCTTACCTAGATCTCTGAATTTGTTTATTTGATAGATTCCCTCTATCTCATTCAATTTAATCTTATATTCCAATTAAAGTGACTGAAATATTGTAAGGACTGCTCTGAAAAATTAAGTTCTTCTTTGACTGTATTTGGAAAATTGATTTCATTAATTTGAAGGAGAAAAAGGTTCTCATGTTAATTTCTTTAACATGGAAGAAAAATCCCAGAAAAGTTTGGATGCATAATAGAGGTTTAAAGTTAAAACCTGGTTAAGTCCTGATAAATTCATAGCTTAACCTAGATTAACCATTTCCCAAATTAGATTTTCTTGTTATCTTACGTTAAAGGTTATGCAGAAAACAAAACATATTTTGATAAAGATTCTGGTACAAAATTGCTCAAAAGATATTGAGGCAAAAGGAGAAAATGCTGGTTAACAGCATTTTCTGCTTTTGCCTCAATGTTTTCCAAAGCCAATTCTACAAGCAATGTCAAAATCTGCTTTTGTTTGGGAAATCAGGTTAATCTAGATTTATCTGAAAACTGTGGTTATGCAACTGGTCCTTAGAGATTGAGACTACAATGAACCCACTAATCAAAATTTGAATAAATGTTAACAAAAGTCACCAGAGGGAATTTGTGAAATAAACTTTTGTTATAAATGTTTGTTCTATTTTGTATTCCTTTGTTGTGTAAAAATACAAAGAACAAGGAGACGAGAAATATTATAATCATGAATTGAGCTTAAGGTTAAAGCATTATTGTTTGTCTGTTTTCATGTTTGTTTCTCATGTTTAAATACAGTTCATTGCATGAAATTGTTAAAAAGATAGCTTTAGTTGAATTATACAAGAACATACAAATAGCAATAGAACAGGACTTCATTTGATGGGCACTTCTACATAGGACTTCTTAGTTTTGAAAAAGCATGAAGTAAAGAATATGTGATGAAACTTTAAGAACAGAATAAAGTATGGAATCAAATGGCTTAATATAGAAAAGAGGCAAATACAATACACATTTGGGTACCAAAGCATGCATCTTCGCAAGCCAAGGGTTACTACCTCCACTTTGTTCCTTACGAACCCTTGGCCGCTCGCCTCTATGGAAATCGAAAGTACCACCGTGCGATTTCATTGGACGCGATAACTTTCCCATTATCCAATCAAAACACACTAAACAAGCCCTCTTTGTCAAAACGAAAATGTCACGGCTGACGTCAAAATCGATATCCGTATTTGATGCATCGCCTAACACGTTTTAGTACGAGGCTTTTGATTGGCCAGAAATAGCAACTACAAAGGGCCGCGACTCTTTATCGCCGAAAGGTGGCATGGTGGTACTTTCGATTTCAATAGAAGCGAGCGGCCAAGGGTTCGTAAGGAACAAAGTGGAGGTAGTAACCCTTGGCTTGCGAAGATGCAAAGCATGGCATTTTGTAGCTTGTTGCTTATGGTTACGTAAAGAAAATTATAGAAACAATTACAAGATTACTCTGATGGAAACAGTTATTGCAAAGGTTTATAAGGAATATCAATTATTTGCTCTACAAGAATGGATAGGTAGTCAAATATCCTTGTAGCCACTGCTTGCTTAGGGTAGTCCACCCTTAATGAGATTCTCGCAACGACAAAATTTTTTGTGCAATGTTATTAACAGTTGATGTATGCATTCAAACCTATTTGGGTGACGTTCTAAACATTTAGCCTGTCCAATTAGTCGTTGCATATTTTACTTACGGTATGATAAAAATATTCTAAAAGTGGTGTAAGGTGAATTCCAATAAACGGCTTTAAAGTCCGGATATATTTCATAGACCATACATTAAGAATGAAATAGACATAGTGAATTATGAAACGCTTTTATAAAGATGGTATAGAAAATGAATGCATGAAGCCTAGTATGTCCTTTAGAGGTATTCACCAATCAGTCTTAATTTTCAAGTCTTAATTCCAAAATTTCATCACAATCAATCTGATTGGCGAAGACGTATGTCTTGTCGAATCATATTTCTTGGAATGTAATTTAGAATTAGACAATGAATAAAAAGAACTGTTGGTGAATGCGACCCCCTTATATAAGATGCATGATTGTTTTGTCAGCATGAGCTGTATGTAGGAATATGAAATAACATAACATAGCCTTATGTGTTGGGTATCTTGAATAACTAATAAATCACTATCAATATAATATGCAAAATTAGAAAATATTAAAGATTTGTTAGTAAAAGATTACATATTTCCAGGTTAGATTTCTCAGTAATTCTTGATGAAACCCCTTTGTTGTCAGTACTTGTTTGAAATGTGAAATGTCACAAAGAAAAGATTCTAATTAAGATCCGGAAATATAGGTTGTGGAAAAAATAATAATCAATTAATTGTATAAAATGTCATCTCACATCAAGTTCTTTTGGAAGGAATTACAAACTAATCAATTGGAACTTGTCAGAAAGTTAAAAGTAAAATTACTTAAAACGTCAACTTGTATTTTCTTTTATCCAAATATAATTCTGTTGATGTAGTCGTTTTGAAGAATATTCTCTTTGTAAGATGAAAAGAAATCAATTTACGTCATAAATAAACAAAAAATCTGATAGATAACATCTATTTTCCTGTTTAGGATATTTCCCTAGGTATTTAAACTTTTAAAATAGTAACATTGCATAATGTGAATTGAAAAAAAAGCTATTTAACACTCAGTCATATCACCAAAAAGCATTTTGGTTGTCTTTTATCATGTTAATCTCCAACACCAATGGATGTGAATCACCTATGTGAGAGAGCAGTTAAGGGCTCGGATTGGAGATAGTGGGAATTCTGATATGAGAAATACTAGGAATCCACAGTTAGGGGCTCCAGTCCCTGCAATACCTCCACAGCTGTTGAAAGAGGCATTAAACCCCAATATCACCAATCAATCTCCCAGTCATTTTGATTAAAAGCTTTTGCTTTTCAGAAGCATCATTCTCAGAAATTAAGTATTCAATAATTAGAGAGAAACCCAAATAAAGTTGTCGTCGTGAAAGGGTTAAAAAATATAAAATCCCAGACTTTCAAAGACTATGTAGGAATTAAAATAGTTTTCATTACGAATGACTGCACCTAAATGAAATTGTAGCCGGGATAAGGGTAAAATAGACTAGTAAAATCCCAGACTTTCAAAGACTATGGAGGCAGTATTTTTCCCTAGTAATATTTGTCCTACAAAAATCATTATTGTTTAGTCTATAGAGGCCGGCGCCATGTTTCTGCCTGTTTCTTAACCTTTGATATTCTCTGTATTGATCAGATATTAAAAGAAATCCGGTCTCTTTAGTCTGTATACTTAATATGGTACAGAGAAATCACATAGTATCACTCTAGCATCTATCTGCTTCAATGCCAGACTACAATGAAATTGAATAAAATGATACCAAGAAGGAACTATCTTCTACACTATTCCAAATTCAGGGACATTCTGTAATAATTGTCCAATGGTAAGAGATGCGCTGCAAATGGCAAAAACACTGAAGTCTTGTCAAATTCCTTGTGATCAGTGATTGCTTGAATTAAATTTCCTTGTAACTTGACCCATAATGTAGTTGCGTATTGATGACAATTGAAAATAGTGGTATGTTTAATTGATTAATAAAATAGGTACTTCTTATGAATACCTAAATTTTATGAGAAGGTCAAGGTCATTCAAGATGATAATTAGAAATGTAGGGAAAATGTCCATTTAAAAGAAAAATATATTGTTCTGTTTGAACAAGAAATATTAAAAATGAATTTTACTTTTTCAGCTGCAAAATATACATTATTAAGTAGGAATCATTCACCAATGTATATCATAATTATGACATCATGATAGATGATGCTGCAATTTCATATTAATGCACACCCATTTAACATCATGCTTTTATAACATGCTTGTGCTGTTATATGTACACTTTGGTGGAAAGTTGCACACATATAAATGGAGAATGTATAACTTTCAATTTGTAAGTTTCCTTGAATAGGCCAGATCTATACCTAGGTCAATGTTGAAGGTCATAGGCAAGGCAAGGAATTCCTAAGTCTATTTGTAGGCCATTTGAAAAGGCAAGGAATGCCTTAGTCTATATGTAGATTGGTGAGAAAGGCAAGAAATGCCTAGGTCTTTCTAGATCATTTTAAAAGGCAAGGAACACCTATAGGGTCTGTAAATCATTTTAAAAGGCAAGGAATACCTAGGTCTATGTAGGTCATTTGATGAGGCAAGAAATACCTAGGTCATTATAAAAATGTATGGGTCTAAGTAAATCATTTGATAATGCAAGCAATTCCCCTGCGAAAAAAGTTCAGGAACACTTTTAAGTTCAAGAGCTGTTCTAGGAGTATAAAGGTCTTTCATTAACAACTAAGGTGTAATGTACAAGATTGAATAATCTTGCAGGAATTGCTTGTGTCAATGAAGAGGTCATCTGATAGGCAAGAAATGCCTAGATCAATACAGAAATCATTTGATAGGGGCTGAACCTACCCAATTTAATTTGAAATACCAATCGATAAAGCAAACATTGTCTGGGTCAGTATGATAGATTGTATCTTTGAATTAATGGATTAAGTTTATTTTCCTCTCAATAGCGAAGGTACTTTTGGGACAGGGTGATAGATTAGTGATTCACAATGTTGATTTTTGGGGTGGGATTCTAACCAGTGGCCAACCAGAATCGCTCAGTAACATTGGAAAGTATTCATTGATAAAAGGATTATTGATTCAAATGCCAGCTTTGCACATATCCTTGACATTTGACACAAGTCACTTGTTTCATACTAATGGACAAATTGACTACTTGGGACGAGCAGCTTGTGGATCCGATCTGATGTCGTGTTAGCACAATGCAAGAAATACCAAGAACATCTAATACGGTGCATGGGGCATTGCAATGTTTCTGGGAAAAAATGAATGCACCATTAAACAGCTGTGTCCAATCAATCAAACAATCAACCAATCGATCAATCAATCAACCAATCAATAACAAAAAAGAAAGCAATCAGTGACCTGTATAAGAAGTTCAAGACAGAAACATAATGTGGAAGCATCCATACCTGGAAGTGTCTGTTTCTGGTACAGTCCTTACAGGAATGATAATGTCCTGACAGGTTATAAACCTTTTTCTAAACAAGAACTGTTTTTAATGTCCTTGAAAGAAAAGGCTTAGGAAAATATTGAGGCAAAAGGAGAAAATGCTGAGAATCAGCATTTTCTCCTTTTGCCTCAATATTTTCTGTGCTTACTTTGTGTATAAATTCTATCTTCATCAAGACCCGTGTTTTTGTCTGTAGCAGCTTTTGAATTGAGATACCCGAAAATGTTGTTGTTTGGGAAAGGGTTAGAGTGTCTGGAAGTAGTCAGTAGAGCTAACATTGTGTGACACCCTGTCGTTAATGGCCTGCTTCCACAAATAGCCTGCGCATTGTCCTTGATTGTCATGCTGCGACACAATTGGTATTACAATTCGACATGATATGTGATCGTATTGTACCATGCAACATGCAATAATTGAAGTTTTTACCCTCCTGCTAGCTTAAACTTTCAAAACAAATTGTCAATTAAGAGATATTTTTTGTAAGTTTACCTCAAGTTTTTGCCACAATATTTGAGTAGAATGCAGGTAGTGTAGGCTAAGATCAGTCTGCATGTCTGTGCAGGGTGATCTTAATCTATATTGCCTGCTAAAGCTTTGGTCACAACATGAATATGAGATGAACAGTATGAGAAGAGTTAAGCTACAAAATAGTCTAATACCATACATGGATGCTTTAATTATGTTGTCTTTAATTGCTATTGACCATGGCAGAGTATGAAGAACCCAAAGTTTTAAGTACCACTCCACATAAAAATCAGCCATTTCCTGCATTTTGACGGTACATGGTATTTAAAAAATATATCAATTTTTCATCAGAAATTGAAGTTTATGCTATTTTATCACGATTGCAAATGTTTTTTGTTACTTTATTTGCTTTTCATAAAATTTCTGATTATTTTAATATTCAGAAAATAATTTCGTTTTCCTATATGGCCAATGCAATCTATGCCATTTTTAAACACTAATTTTGCTTTGAAGTGGATTACAAATATATAAATAAATATTTCTATTTGATGCATAAGAAATTCAAGTTTAATGTAACTTAATTAAAATAGTCTGAATGTGTATTTCTTCGGAGATATGCGCCTTTGAAGTTTCATATTTTTCCCTAATAACAAAGGATTCTGTGCTAAAAATAGATTAAAGATTACTTTCGATTACCTCCCTTTATTAATGGCCAGTAAAAAAAAAGATCAACCTCTAGGAATAATAGCTTTTTATACAGAACAAATCATCAATATTTAGAATACTTTAGCATACATCACATACAAAAAATTTTGTTCTGGTTTTTCATGAGTAATTATGAATGTTGATGTTTCCATGGACATTTTCAGGAAAAAAAATATCAAATTTTATATAATTTCATTACATTCATGGCATGAAGTTTTGAACTTTTCTTTATCATTTTCAAAAATCTTAGCCCGTATTTACTATGTATGCAAAATTTTATCAAAATCCAAGAGGGTCATGTACCGCCGGATTCTGAAAATTACGTGGAATGGTACTTAACATGATAATTCAAGGCCATCAAAGGGAAAATGAATCTAAGAATATCATCAATAGATTATTAGATTCTTTTATAAATTTGAAACTGAAAAAGTCTGCATGGACTTGAATGATGTCCATCATGGCTTTGCAACAAAAGTGTAGACCGTCTCCTAAGGAAAGAATCAGTTATTTCATATAAAACAAGAAACGAAAGTTCGGCACCCCAAGATCCCATAACATAAAAAAGACTTGGATTCACCAGTCTTTAGCTATTTAAAAGATCTAAAAACATTTTGATAGATTGATTGCATTCCATTGTCATACAGCTAATGTAAGTGCACTGGCGTAGGAAGAAGGGGGGGGGGGCAGGCACCCCCTGATAATTTAGAAGGGGGGCAGCATATCCTTTGCCCCCCCCCCCCCCCCCCCCCCCCCATAATTCACCCATAAAAAAAAATATTTTCCTTCAAGAAAGGTCTATGTATAAAATGCTGTCTGAAAGTGCCCAGATTGCAGGAAATGGCTTAATTTAGGGACCCCCTAGCAACGATACGCTTGGTCAGATTCCATTCACTTAAACATTTGCCCATCCCCCCCCCCCCCCCCCCCCCCCCCCAATATTGTAAACCTTCCTACGCCTATGATTAGTATTAATTCTTTAAGACTAAAAAAAAAAAAAAGAAATAAAATAAAACTAATAACATGTCATGAAAACTAAATGCAAAATTAGTTGTTTAATTAAACAGATGATGTTACAATCTTATATAGAGGGATAGAATTTCTATAGATAAATTTATCCCACACCCATGTAGATAAATAAATTGATATTTCTGACTCATTAAGGCTCAACAATGTACTGGTATATCTAAAAACACAACTAAAAACAGCATAATTAATTGACTGCTTAACGAAATTGATGACATCTAACAAAGCTAAACAAGGATAGTATTGTAATAGATTGATTATACTCCACCGCCATGTAGCTAAATTAATTGTTAATTCTGTAAATTACATTGTATTGTGTTACAAGACAATTCTGAACATAATCAGGTCACATCCTCGGAGACCTGAATCCAAATTATCAAAGCTCTAGTTA